>SJYQ01001301.1:544109-577012 GCA_006410935.1 Redunca redunca | reverse complement strand
GGTGAGAGAAAGAGACATGGGGAGAACCAGATTCCCAAGAAACTAGGCTGAGACACTAGTCCGGAAAGCTGGTCCCGACACTAGTCTGGAAAGCTGGTCCCATCCGTTTATTGTTCAAGGGGCTATTTATATGTTTGATAATACATGGAGATTAATGGGTAACACAAAGTTATACAGCGTTAGCAGTTTAGACTCTTATCAAAAGCAGGCTTTTCTCTCTGCATACCTGACTGCAAACACAAGTCTTAGGTAATTTACATCATCTTCTGCCAGAAGGGCCAATTAACATTTTACAACCTTTCTTCTGATAAGGGTTTGTCAACCAGAAGACTTATTTGTGTTGATCTTTCCAAAGTTTGGCGCCGCTCTCAGAAAGCACTAAATAAAGTTACATTCTTACATAGCAAAGATACAACAATTTATAACAAGCAAAAGGAGTACAGTGATTTATAACAAAAGAAAAGTAATTAACTCAAAAGTCTAGTGTTGCTAACATCAAAACTACTATATATCTTTTTCCATACCCCGTTTACATTGATTAACATCTTCCCAGGTGCCTAAAAGATAAAGAATATGGAGGCCTGGCGGCAATCATTGAATCAACAGTGAAAACCCGTAACCAATATGGTTTTTAACTCTTTAGAAAAAGTTCTGTGTCTTTAAGATGCTTTCAAGCTTTGTGTCTCTCCCGGTTGGGGGCTGTAAGCAATTCACAAGCTGTAAGGGGTCCGGGAAACTTGTTAGGCAAGCTAGAGAACTACTAGAGGAGGTTTAACTGAAACATCCCTTTCAAATGCAGAAGACCAAAGCTTAGAGATGACTTTTTCCGGAGTGTATTAGAAGAGTAGAGAAGCAGAGAACAAAAGCCAACAGATTTTTATTTTGGGGGTTTGGATGCTCAAGAAATTCCAGGGGGAAAACCTGAAGCCGTCACGTCCTTGCGTTTGTCAGGCTTCCTCCCACATGACCTTGTCACGGGTGGAATTCCTCACCCTGGCTCCTGGCACGTTAATCCCTGCAGCAACTCTGTGAGCCACGCCTCACTAACCCCACTTCACAGATGAGGAAGCTGAAGCTTGGAAGGTTAGGAGACATTGCCCAGGTCCACGACTGCCAAATAGGCAGGGCCGGGTCTCATCCCTGGAGGGGCTGTAAAAGATATGGAAATACATAAAATAAAATTCATGAGATTGCCTGGTACCAGGTTCCCAAACCTTCTAACCTGCACGTATGGAACTCTTGGTTAAGGACCCCAGACAGAGGTGAACAAAGCCCAGTGTGCCCCCTGAATTCAGCCCCCCTCCCACAAGGTAAGATGCCCCCCAGAGCTCCCAGAGATTCTGAAAGCAAACCAGACGGAGAGAAGGTGGATTTCTAGCCACGAGGCAGTCAGCCAGGAACGTGGCTCCGACACGTGGTTGAGGCGGCTGCAGCCCACAGGTCGGGGGCAGCCGGCTCCATACCGAGGCCAGGGCTCCATGGGCTCCACCAGGTAGGGAGAAACGGGGGTGGGTGGGCGAGATCATGACTGTGCAGGCAGAGGCCTGGGAGCTGCAGAAAGCAGCTCTGCTCAGGCTTCTCTGGCTCCCAGGCCGAGAAATCGGAGGCCTTGGCCTTGCCTTGGTTGGCCTCTGAGCTGCTGCTGCTTCCTCACTGGCAGGGAAATTCATGCATCTGTGAAATGGGGTCAGGCGTCGGAGGAGTAGGGGGCAGGCGACCCGCCTCTCTTACAATGAAAACCTTTCTTTCCACAACACAACCCTTTTATATATTGATTTTGAACATGAGTGGCTTGCATTTTAAGGAAATAGCACAGTGCAGCAACACACTGTAAAAAATGTTTTTCAAGCAGAATGTAGAACGAGAAGTTCAAGTTTCTCCTCGTCTGCAGCTCTCATTTTCTCTCTACAGAGGAACCATTGTTCACCCGGCAGTCTGTTCCTTCATGGTCTTTCCTCTACGAATTTGCATATGTGTAGACACGCTTACGTACATATGTGCAGATATAAGGTTTGACGTAAGTGCAATTATGTTATTTGCATTATTCTGTGACTTGATGTTCACTGGGCTTGCAAAACCGATTGCCTTGGGGATTTTCCCATGTTCGCGCAGCTGGCGGTGAAACGCATTCTTTTACAGCCGCGCAGTTTTCCGCAGTGTGACTGCATCATGGTTTGTTTAACCAAGTTCTTGGAAGCGGTTTGGAAGGTTTCCCATAAACTTTTCCTATTACCATTGCTCCAAACCATCAGCTTCTTTCTCCTTACTTCTTTGTGTGTTTGTACTGGCGTTCCTACGATACAGCTTGACTTGGCATTGTGAGACTAAAGGATAGGTGCCTTAAAATTTGTAGTGATGCTGAGCACAGGGACGTCTACTCAATACCCTGTAATGACCCATATGAGAAAAGAATCTAAAAAAGAGTGGATAAGTGTATATGTGTAACCGATTCACTTTGCTGTACACAATAAACACATGTTAAATCAATTATACTCCTGTGAAAATTTTAAAAAGAGGTTTTAGTGACACCGAATTGCCTTCCCCAAATGTTTTCTAGTGACCGCTTCCTCCACTTGCATGCAAGAGCTCACACCTCACAGCCTCGCTGACTTGGCGTTCAGTCACTCAGTTGGGTCTGGCTCTTTGCGTCCCCGTGGGCTGCAGCACAGCAGGCTTTCCTGTCCTTCGCCATCTCCCGGAGTTTGCTCAAACTCATGTCCATGGAGTCAGTGACGCTATCCACCCATCTCATGCTCCGTCGCTCTCTTCTCCTCCTTCCCTCAATCTGTCCCAGAATCAGGGTCATTTTCAGTGAGTCGGCTCCTCGCATCAGGTGGCCAAAGTACTGGAGCTTCAGCTTCAGCACCAGTCTTCCCAGTGAATATTCAGGGTTGATTTCCTTTAGGATGGACTGGTTGGATCTCCTTGCAGTCCAAGGGACTCTCAAGAGTTTTCTCCAGCACCACAATTGGAAAGCATAAATTCTTCCGTGTTCAGTCTTCTTAAGGGTCCAACTCTCACATCCATACGTGACTACTGGAAGAACAATAGCTTTGGTTGTATGGACGTGATGTTACCTATTACCAATCCTTTTACTCTTTATTAGTCTAATGGCCACAAACTATATCAGTTATTGCAATTTGCATTTCCCGATGTAACTACTTAGGCTGAGCATATTTTCATATGTTAATTGGCCAATCATATCTCATCTATAAAAGTGCCTGTTCCTAACTGTAGTAATTAGGGTGCTTTGGGGAGCAAGGAACAGAAAACCATGACTCAACTGGCTTGAGTGATAAGAAATTTATCTTCTTATATTAAAAGAGCTGGAGATGAGGGAATGCAAAATGGTGCAGCTGCTTTGAAAAACAGTATGTCTTTCTCTCAAAAAATAAATAAACATAGAATCATTATATGATGCAGCAACTCCACTTCTGGGTTTATACCCAGAACTGAAGCAAGGACTTAAAGAGACCTTTGTTTACCCATGCTCACAGCAGCATTATTCACAGCGGCTGGAAGGCAGAAACAACCCGCGTGTCCATCGATGAATGGATGGGATAAACAGAGTGTGGTCCGTCCAAATGGTGGGAGGTTATTCAACCTCAAAAAAGGAAGGGAATTCTCACACATGTTACAGCGTGGGTGAACCCAGAAGATGTCGTGTGAAATGAGATGAGCCTGTTGCAAAGGGACGAACACAGTGCGAAGCCACTCACACGAGGTCCCTGGAGGAGTCGGGTTCATGGAGACAGAAAGCAGGAGAGGCTGTGGGTGGCGGGCGATGGGGAGTTAGTGTTTAATGGGGACAGAGCCTCAGCCTGGGAAGATGAGTAAGCGCTGGAGATGAGGATGGGGAGGCTTGCACCACACCCTGAATGTGCTTAATGCAGCTGAGCTGTGCACTAAAGCAATACAGTTCATCACTACGGTACATTTTACGTTACATGCACTTTATCACAGTTAGACAGATTTTTAAGTAAAAACAAACAAGCAAATCTCCTGGGTCGGTGAACTCCGCAGCCCAGTGATTCAGGGAGGCCCTGGTTCCTTCCATTTTTCTGCTCTGCCACCCTTGGGGGCGTTGTCGTCTTTCGCCGTCTCCTCTCCTGGTCTAAGACTTCTGCGGCCTCTTCCGGTCGCACAACTTCACCACGGTGACGCAAGCAGGAAAGGGGGCCTGTCTTGGCGGCGTCTCTTTTTTGAGGTCGAGGAAGCTCTTTTCCTGGAAGTCCCCTGTCCTCCTCTCCCCATCCCCCGCCCAGCAAATGGGACAAGTAAACATCACCTGCCCTTCACCTGTCCTGTCTCTGGGCGACTGGCCACGGTGAGCCCAGACCCCAGGGCACCAGGGCTGGGCCCTGCCCAAGCACAAGTCCATGCAGAGGTGGTGACCTGAGCAGGCCCGGGGCGCTGGGATGGGGACGCAGGAGTGGCCACCCCAGCAGGCGACCAGCACAGCTCGAGACAATGCTTGTCACCCCTTTCAATGCTGGGTGGTTTTTGTTTGCCTTTGATTTGTAGGAGCTCTTTACATATGATCAAACGTAATCTTCTTTCTGTGAGGAGTCTTAACAATGGTTTTCCCAGTCTCTTGCGTTCCTTTGAGTGGACAATATTTATGTAAGGCCAGGAGTCAGCTATTGGCGCCCCACTCCAGTACTCTTGCCTGGAATGGAAAATCCCATGGGTGGAGGAGCCTGGTGGGCTGCAGTCCATGGGGTCATGAAGAGTTGGACACAACTGAGTGACTTCATTTTCACTATTCACTTTCCACTTTCCTGCATTGGAGAAGGAAATGGCAACCCACTCCAGTGCTCTTGCCTGGAGAATCCCAGGGGTGGCAGAGCCTGGTGGGCTGTCGTCTAATGGGGTCGCACAGAGTTGGACACGACTGAAGCGACTTAGCAGCAGCAGCAGCAGCAGGAGCCAGCTGTGGTTTTTCCAGTTGTCATATGTGGATGTGAGAGTTGGACTATAAAGAAAGCTGAGAATTGATGCTTTTGAACTGTGGTGTTGGAGAAGACTCTTGAGAGTCCCTTGGACTGCAAGGAGATCCAACCAGTCCATCCTAAAGGAGATCAGTCCTGAATATTCATTGGAAGGACTGATGCTGAAGCTGAAACTCCAATACTTTGGCCACAAGATGAGAACTGACTCATTGGAAAATACCCTGATGCTTGGAAAGACTGAAGGCGGGAGGAGAAGGGGATGACAGAGGATAAGATGGTTAGATGGCATCACCGACTCAGTGGACATGAATTTGAGCAGGCTCCAGGAGTTGGTGATGAACAGGGAAGCCTAACGTGCTGCAGTCCATGGGGTCACATAGAGTCGGATACTACTGAGCAACTCAACTGAACTGAACTGAGGAGTCAGCTGGAAGTATGCTTTTTATCCCCAAATCTTGATTTCATTAATAATACAGATGCTTTTCTCTTGCTGAAAAACTAAACTGGAGGTAGCTGAGGCCATGAAGCCCTCGTTATTGGCTTTCAGGCTTCAGACGTTTCCAATCAGAGGCGGCTGCTGAGCCAAGTCACTGGGGGCTGCAGGTGCCCTGGCACTCTCGGGGCACCTGCTGGCCCAGGAGGGCAGCAAAGTGATGGGGCCGGTGCAGCTGCGCGAGGGCTGCGCTGGAGGAGAAACTGCCCTGTCAGCTGCTGTGTTTGCGCCAGGGGTTTCCCTAGGAGTGGGGGGTCTTTCCCTTCCATCCTCAGGGTACAAGTGGCTGTGCTCTGCCCTGTGGGAACCTGGTGAGGAGCACGCCCTTGGCCTCTGCCTGTGTTCCTGACTTACTGACCACAAGCAAACCAAGTAGATGGAGACTCTTAAAGAACTTGATTTGGAAAAACAACCCAAGTGCAACAGAGACTGCGTCTCTGTACAAAGCCCACATAGACAATTCCGCTGAAGGGCTTAACCAGATGGCAAAGCCGACTCGATGATCACAAACGTACACACATCTCAGGCCATGGGAGCCACGCAGGCCTGGGGCTGGCAGGACGGAGCAGAGAGCAGTGCCCATCCCTCCTGCTGGTTCCTGGCCTCTGCACACTCCTGGGAGGTGGTGGGATGGACTTCGGGGGCGTGGAGAACAAGGGAGATGCTTTGCTCTCTCGTTGGTCTCACTTGACTTGTTCAGAGCCGAGGGAACAAGGGGTTTATTTACTGGAGATCCCCTTGCAGCCCCAGGACCCCGTCAGCTGATTTTTGTGGACACAGGGGCTGGAGTGACCACAGCTCCTGTGTGTGTCTCAAGTCCTGTGCTCCAGGTTCTGTTCTCCTTGCTTTGCAGGTGTAACAACCTTATGAGGTTAGAACTGACATTGACCCATTTTACAGATGGGGAAACTGAGACACAGGAGGCCACATAACCACAAGCAATGCTGCTGGTTTTGGAAAGCCGTAGCCCCTTTGCCAAAGCCCAAGTGGGGTCTTCCATGTCCTGACCCATCTGTGGTTGGCAGCTCACCTTCCTTGTCAGCTTTCTGAATCGAGGACTTTGACGACCAAGTGGGAGAATGGAGATCATGACAGAGGGTCTGGGGGAAGAGCAGAGAAGGGTCCTGAGATACTGAGGAGGAAAGGTCCTCTTCTGAGGCCGGGGGCGGGCGTGGGGGAGAGACGCAAAAGGCAGGAGCCTCAGCCCACCTCGGGGGGCAAAGGTGAGGCTGTACTTCCATCTGGGACACCCAGGAACACCCAGAAGCCATGGGCGGAACCACGGAGCATGTGACTGCCTGCGGCTTCATGCATTTTTCTGCAGAAACCGTGTGCAGCTGTCACCAGCCTCCAGAAGGCATCCTCCACGAGGTTAAAGCCATTGTTCTCTGCCAATGGCCACCCCTCAGGTGGGCAATGGCTCTGGACTGGGACACCGTCTTCTCAGTGATCCCGGAGCTGCAGGCTGGACCTGTGTAGGAGAAGGCGCACTGGGTCAAAGTCACCCACTCAAATCCTGTGTGATTCCAGGCTGGTTTCCTACCCCCTCTGCATCCTCATTTGTGAAAATGAGAGCCTCCTTCCATGCGTGAGGAGTAAATACAGCTATCAGCTTTTCTGGTGGCTCAGTGGTGAAGAGCCTGCCAAGCAGGAGATGCAGGTCTGGTCCCTGAGTTAGGAGGATCTCCTTTAGAAAGAAATGGCAATTCGCTGCAGCATTCTTGCCTGAAGAATCCCATGGACACAGGAGCCTGGTGGGCTACAGTCCACGGGGCCGCACAGAGTCGGACAGGACTGAGGGACCAAGTACACATGCTCGGGGCCTGAGTCACATGTCCGGTTGCTCTCTTGCCTCCTGCAAAGTCTCTCTCTTCTCGTCATACTCCTCCTCCATCCGGTGTACCGCCTCCATGTCCCCGAGGGTGGGACAAGGAAGAGATGAAATCTCACTCATCTTACCACCTCTGAGCAGCTGCAGTTAATATCTGGGGGGAAGAAGCTGAAATCATCATCTCGTTCAGGACTGTGTTTCGGGGATTCTTAGTGCCTCTCCTCGGATGACCCCTCCCTGATCACGAATATTCGAGAGCCTGATGACGGTCCAGTTGCTTAACGCAACCACTGAGAGCGAACATCTGGGCCCCAGAGACACCACACCCGGAGGATATTAGCAGGAGAGGGAGGTGCCAGACACGTTTCCTCCTTGGCCACCTCCCAGCCTAAGCCAGCCGTCCCCAGACGGCCCCCATCTGCGCTGGCCCACGGAGGTGAGAGCGGGTCAGCACTTGGGGCCTAGGCCCATTAATCTCACTGGCGGCCCTGATGCCCGAGCACATTTCTGGCCCAGTCAGTCCTCGGCCTCGTCTCCTTGCAGTCTCTGCTTTTTTTTTTTTAACTTTCAGCTTCCATATTTTCTGGTGACAAACTAGGTCATATCCACAGCAAAGGGGACTCTACCATCATATCATGCCATCGTTATTAAATAAATACACACTGACCTTAGGTTGCTGATTCATTCTTAATTTGAAGGGGAGGGTCAAGACCAGAAGCACAGGCAGCCAAGCCCCTCACCCCCAGATTCCCCAGTCACACCCCTCACGCCTCAGGGGCACTGTGTGACTGCTTCCAGTTGATGGGCAGCAACCTGAGCTGGCATGAGGCGCTTCCGGGCAGGAGATGTTCCCACTCTCTTTTACAGAATGTAGGGGCCACATGGTGAAGTGGAGAGCAGTGTGGGAAGCTCCCTGGATGGCAGAGTCACTGAATGGAAGACTTTTAAAATAGAGATTGATAGAAAATTCGGGGTACAGAAAGATCAGCAGGTCAGGAGACTGCCCTCAGAAAGATCGTTTGTTACTTGCAGTTCCCAAGAGGAGGGGGCACGCGATGCCAGGCAGGGCTGCATGGGGAGACCCCAGGGTGGCTGGAGGCAGAGGGAGGGAGGGTCAGGGCGGACCAGAGGCCTCGCTGAGGTTTCTTCAGAAGGAGTGGGCGAGGCAGGGCGGGCAGCTGAGGACTGGCTGGTCTGGATCGTTCCCGCAGGCTCAGGGCCCGTCCCCGGTTGTGTGGAACCTGCCCAGGGTGGAGAGGACAGGTGGACGGTGGCCCAGAGTGTGGGGGCCCCGTGGAGGAGGGGGGGTGGTGGATGGGCTCTGGGTCGGTTGGTTTGCCTTGGAAGGCGTGCTCACAGGTGAGTTGTTTACTGTCTCTAGGAACTAGCTAGTCTTGGGAGCGGCAGTCCCCCGAGGTGTGGCAGCCTCAGACCAGAGAGCAAGGGGCATGGGCAATACAAAGGCAGCTCAGGCCGGGCTCTGTGGGAGGGAATGACCCTGGCTGTGTTGAGCCGTGAAGACCTGGGGGCGACGTGCCACGTTAGGTTAGTGCACTGCTGCAGGGACTCAAGGAGGAGCACCGGAACTTGGTTGTGCAGCTGAGTCTCACAACGCTGTGACATCTGAAATGTTGATTCACTCACTCAGTCAGTCCTCTGTTCAACCAGTGGTCACCGCACATCACCTCTGTCAGGCCCAGCGCTGGGTCTGGACTCTCAGAGGTCAAACTCTAGCCCTGCCCTCAATGGAACTCTCAGTTTTAAGAGAAAGTAAGATGCATTGAAGGGTAGGGTGAAGATGGCCAGGATAGAGGCTGGGCAGACGCAGACAGAGGATGGGTCCACAGTGATGACTCAGGGAGTGATTCCTTCTCAGGTGGAGGAATTAGGGAGGGCTTCTCAGAGGAAGCAATGTTTGAGTCAGGTCTTGATGGAATGACATAAGAGTTTTCCTGCAGAGACAGTGGGCATGGATGCTCTAGGTGGTCTAGGAAAAGCAGATAAACACACATCCAGGCTTGGCAAAGGGCTCAGTGGGGCCAAAATAACTACTTTAAAAATGGGCAAAGAAGCTGAGTATTTTTCCGAAGGCCTACAAATGGCCAAGAGGTATATGAAAAGATGCTCAAGAGGTATATGAAAAGATGCTCAAGAGGTATATGAAAAGATGCTCAACATCACTAATCGTTAGGGAAATGCAAATCAAAACCACAGCGAGATATCACCTCACACCTGTTAGGATGACTATTATCATGAAGACAAGAAATGACAGGTGTTGGCAAGGATGTGGAGAAAAGGGAACCCTTGTACACCGTTGATAAGAATGCAAATTGGTGCAGTCATTATGGAAAACAGAATGGAGGTTCTTCAAAAAATTCAAAATAGAACCGTCAGATGATCCAGTTCTGGGTATATTTATTAATACACAGCAAAAAGAAAAGAAACTAGCATCTTGAAGACATATATGCACTGTCTGTTGCAGCACTATTCACACCACAGTCAAGACACAGAAACACCCTAAGTGTCCAGTGACAGATAAATGGAGAAAGAGATTGCGGACTATTTAGCCTTTAATAAGAAAGAAACTGTGCCATTTGTGACAGCATGGAGGAGCCCAGAGGACACCATGTTGAGTGAAATAAGCCATACAGACAGAGACAATTAAAGTAGGGTCTCACTTATATGTATGTGTGTCTCAGTGGCAAAGAATTTGTCAGCAATGCAGGAGGTAAAGGAGATGTGGGTGTGATCCCTGGGTTGGGAAGATCCCCTGATGAAGGAAATGGCAACCCACTCCAGTATTCTTGCTGGGAGAATTCCACGGACAGAGGAGCCTAGTGGACTAGAGTCCATGGGGTTGCAGAGCCAGACACGACTAAGCACACACACACACACACACACACACACACACACACACACACACTTTGAAAAAGTCATAGAACCCGAGGCTAGAGCAGTGGTTACATGAGAAATGGGAGAAGCCGATCAAAGGGTACAGACTTCCAGTTACAAGATGAATAAGTTCTAAGTCTCTAATATGCAGCATGGTAAGTATAGTTAATAATATTTGAAAGTTGCTAAGAGAAAAGATTTTATGTTCTCGGCCCCTCCCTCAACACACTCAAAATGGTAACTATGTAAGGTGGTGGATACAGTAACTTGATTGTGGTAATCACATTGTATACACATATTAAATCATTGCATTATACACTTTTTAAAAGTCACATTGTACAACCTAAATATATACATTTCTTTGTGTGCCATTTAACCTCAAAAAGCTGGGGGTGGCGGGGAGGAGTTCAGAGTGGCTGGAACAGGAAAGGACCAGGAGTGTGGTCAAAGACGTGGCTGGAAGCCCAGGTGGGCTGACACCTGAGGTGGCTCTGAGAGAAGGGGCCGGGCTCCGGACCTCCTGCTGCAGGTCCTGGAAGCCTGGGCCATGGACAGACCAGGGATAACATGATGAGATTAGGGTCTCAAGGCCCTCCTTCAGGGGCTGCACCATCAGATTTTTGGGACACTATTGGTAAAGAATTTGCCTGCCAATCCAGGAGACATGAGAGACATGGGTTAGATTACTAAGGTGGGAAGATCCCCTGGAGGAGGAAATGGCAACCCACTCCAGTATTCTTGCCTGGAGAAGCCCATGGACAGAGGAGCCGGGTGGGCTACAGTCCTTAGGGTCCCAAAGAGTTAGACATGACTGAAGGGACTTAGCATGTACGCACGCGCATTCTCTCCTGTTAAAGTAGGAGACAAAAAAGTCACTTAACCTCCTCTCCTCTAAGACAGGGAAAGTAAACACTCTCCTCCCTTCTTGTATTTATAGCAGATATAACGAATCAATAGACATTCTTTGGATTGGAGGCCATATAGAGCCTCAGAGGCTTTCTCAACACTATTTCAGGCAAGTACTACCCACAGGTCCCGACTGGCACACATGTCAAAGTATGTGTCATTTAAGAGGTTACGGGCATTGTGTCCTTTTTATATAAGTATTAGTATTTTCATTTGGAAAAATAAGAACTGTCCTAGGGATGCAGAGTTTAATCAGAGGAGTAAATCTCTAATGGTAGAATTTTAGTAAGCAGAAGTTTGGAGAAGGGAGGGGAGGTCTATATGACTGCCTCATATCAGACCTGCCTCACCCACTCGGAACGTTGTCCTGGGTGGAGACCAAGGACACTTTTTTTGTTTTCTCACTTTCCTGCCTCCATTGTCCGCAAAACCATCCCTGTTCGTTTTCCTGGCCGCGGTAAACACCGCGGAGCAGAGGAGATGTTTCCATGGCAAGCTCCTCCCACGGCATCTCCTTTTGTGTCCCCACAAAGCCCACGATCTGCAGGCAAAGAACAGACTCTCAATAAACATTTATTGATTGAATCTAAATTGCAATTTTGTCTACGGCCCTCTGGGAAGCCGAGTGGAAAGGAAATTCACCCCCATATGGTGCGGAGAAGCACTGACTCCCAGAAAGCAACCGAGGACGGCCCGGCCTCCGAGATGGTGTCTGTCAGAAGCCACACGTACCAGGACTTATGAGGCCCCTCGGTCGCCTCTGGGATGCACACCCTCTTTCCTTGGCTCCCCTTGTGTGAGCCCCGAGAATAGTAACGGGCTTTTCCCCCGCTCGGCGTCTTATGACCTGGCCCAACACAGAGATCACTCTCACTGAAAACTTGTGGATGAATGAGACAGTTACCAGCACCGGGAAAGGAACGGAGGGAGGCGTTCCTACCCTCCTCCCCAGTCCGCTAGGAGAGTGTGGGGCGCCTGGAAGGGCAGCTGGGGTGGGGGGTCGGGGCAGCGTGGAATACATGACGAGTTCAGTTCTGAGCTCCGTGAACTTGGCTGGTGGGCTTTATTCGGGGAGCTTGGGGTTTGGGGGCAGACGCGGGGATCCTGGGAGCGACAGGGGAGCCCCGGGGGAGGGGACGCCAGGGGAAGAGCGTCAGGAGAGTGGGGAGAAGCCCAGCTCTGGCTCTGCAGCAGGGGAGGAAGTGAAGCGGCCCGCGGTGTCAGGGAAGGGACGGCGGAGGGGAGGCGGCCCCGGAGAGGAAAGCGGAGCGTGCACGAGCGCCCTCCTCACAGGGCAGCAAGGGGCAGAGCTGCCCACAGGGCGTGGCGCCACGTGGACGGCGCGGCCTGCTCACCTGGAGCCCATCTAGCCTGGAAGCTGTGCCTCGCTCAGTTCCCAGAGACGGAGAACCGAAGACTCCCATCAGCCAACCTCTCTCTTGGGTTGCCCCTCTGCCCAGCCCTGACCCCCTTCCCCTGGCCCTGGGGCTGAGCTTCGTGGTGTGATTTTACGAGCTTCCGGCGCCATCGCACCGCCGGCGCCGCTGGGCCCGCGTGTGCACCTCTGTTCACGTTTCTCTCCTCCCGCGAGATCAGGTCGGAGGCCCCGGATGTTCTCGAGGCCCCGGATGTTCTCGAGGCCCCGGATGTTCTCGAGGCCCCGGATGTTCTCCAGGGCCCCGGATGTTCTCGAGGCCCCGGATGTTCTCGAGGCCCCGGATGTTCTCCAGGTACCCGGATGTTCTCGAGGCCCCGGATGTTCTCCAGGGCCCCGGATGTTCTCGAGGCCCCGGATGTTCTCGAGGCCCCGGATGTTCTCGAGGCCCCGGATGTTCTCCAGGTACCCGGATGTTCTCGAGGCCCCGGATGTTCTCGAGGCCCCGGATGTTCTCTAGGGCCCCGGATGTTCTCCAGGGCCCCGGATGTTCTCGAGGCCCCAGATGTTCTCCAGGTACCCGGATGTTCTCGAGGCCCCGGATGTTCTCGAGGCCCCGAATGTTCTCGAGGCCCCGGATGTTCTCCAGGGCCCCGGATGTTCTCAGCGCCCAGAGGCGGGAGCGGATCTGGGCCCCGTTAACTCACGGGCGCGGCTGCGGGCCGAGGAGGAGCCCGGGCCTCCTCCGCGTGGAGACTCGAGGCTGAGGGCGCGGGAAGCCCGTGCATCAGCGACCAGGAGGACCTGGTTGTCTCCCTCCTTCGTGCTGGGAGCGGCGAGCGGCCTGCTGTGCGGGGAGCCTGCTTCTCATGCCGTCCGCGGGGATGGGGAGCCCGGCTCGGGGCGGGTCCGTCCGCCGAGCCACGGGACGCTGTCAGCGGGAAGGTGAGAGAGCGCCTCCTCACAGCCTCGGCCGCCTGGGCCAGACGGGTCACGGGTGGGGGGCTGCAGGGTGGCGGGGAGCGGCTCGCAGAGCACACTTCCCAGTGGAGTCCGGAGAACCAACCGGAGGGAGGCAGCAGGGATCCCGAGTGCGCGGCCAGGGCGTTTGTGCCCGGCCAGGGCGTTTGTGCCCGGCCTGGTGAGAGGCTGCCTCTTGTGGCGCGGACAGACTGGTTCCTAGGCAGTTCTGGGAATTCACGGCCGTTTTCCAACGACTCTCTCCAACAACCGTGAGGCTTTGGCCTTTGGAAATCAGGCTGCCGTGCGTGGGGCCCAGACAGGAGTCCAGGGGCCGCGGGAGGTTATAGAGAGAGACCCTAACACATCCCAAGGGGTCCAGGCCACTTAGGGGTGGAGAGTGGGAGGTTCTGGGAGAAGGCCGGACAGGCTGGCCAAGGCCAGACCCTGGTGATGGTTGCAGGGCTTTGTCCTGCCTGCCTGGGGAGCTGTGGAGGGTGCCAAGGTAGCCTGTTCCAAAGCTCATTTCCCGTTACAGTGGGGAAGGGACTGGAGGGAGAGCGGAGGGTTCGTAGTCAGCGGTAAGGAACCCGCCTGCGATGCAGGAGCCGCAAGAGACGTGGGTGTGATCCCTGCGTTGGGAAGATCCCCTGGAGGAGGGCATGGCAACCCACTCGAGTATTCTTGCCTGGAGAATTCCATGGACAGAGGAGCCTGGCGGGCTGTAGTCCATGTGGTCGCAGAGTTGGACACGGCTGAACAACTTAGCATGCAGCAAGGAGGGACTCTGTAGCTAGTTGCCACCCACAGCACCCGCTAGACTGTAGCCTCCAGCTCTGAGCCTGCTGTAACCTCTGACCCCGCTCCTTGTGGGTCTCACAGCAGCTCTGACAGCCACCTGCGCACCCCGGGGGCTTTTCAATTGTCTGAAAAATTGTTCATGCGTCTTTGCACAGTGACTTCCAGGCTCTTCCCATCTGCAGAAGAGACCGTTGCCCCACGCCCAAATCCTCTGGACTTGCTTTGGCCAGTAGAATTTGTCAGAAGTCCAAATTCTAAGTGTGGGCCCCTTGACGTTTTGCATGCTCTCCTCTCCTCTCTTCTCTCTCGACCCCCGCAGCTGTCCTGTGAACAGTCCAGGGCTATCACCCGCTGGATAATGAAGACATCACTTCCTGTATCTGTTAGCAAACAGTGCTAACATTTATGCATAACAAATCGTGCTCAGTCATGTCCGACTCTTTGCGATCCCATGGACTGTAGCCCACCAAGCTCCTCTGTCCTTGGGATTTCCCAGACAAGAATACCTGAGTGGGTTGCCATTTCCATCTCCAGAGAATTCTCCAGGGACTCTTCCCGATTCAGGGACTGAAACCAGGGCTCCTGCGTTGCAGGCAGACTCTTACCCATCTGAGCCACCAGGGGAGCCCTCTGTGCTGACCCTGGGCCAGACTGCTTTGCATGTTGTTAGCTGCTCAGTTGTGCCCGACTCTCCTGTGACCCCGTGGACCATAGCCCGCCAGGCTCCTCTGTCCATAGGATTCTTCAGGCAAGAACACTGGAATGGGTTGCCATTTCCTCCTCCAGGGGATCTTCCCGATCCAGGGATCAAACTTGTATCTCCTGCATTGGCAGGTGGATTCTTCACCACTGAATCACTTGGGAAATGTAACAAATCACCCCCAAACTAAGCAGCACAAAAACACACGCATGTGTGAACTCATAGTGTCTGTGGATCAGGAGTCAAGGCTTGGCTTAGCTGGGTCCTCTGGCTTGCAGTCTCTTGTGCGGCTGCACACAGGGGTCAGATGGGACCAGAGTCCTAGCGGGATTGACCCGGGGCAGAATCTGCCGCCAGCTCAGTTCCCTGTTACGGTAGAATCCAGTTCCTCTCGGGCTGTTGGCCGGGACAGGCTCCAGGCTGTTGTTGCATAAGTTCACCGTGGGGCAGTTTCATAGCAGGGCAGCCGGCTTCGTCAGAAAGAGACAGAGAGAATGTTACCAGGATGTCAGTCAGACTTCTGTGTCCTCATCTCAGACATGACGTCCATCACGCTTGCTGTCATCTCGTCTGTAGAAGTGAGTTGGGAGCTAAGCCACACTCACACTTGTTCAGTCCTGCCTCTTCTGTGATGCTTCCTCAGGCCCTCCTGCACTGCGGACCTCCCCTTGTCTGACCCCATTGCCTTTGGTGGCTGGGCCACCACTGGGCATTTCTCAGTTCCCTCCAGGAACATCTGATCGTGTGTTTGGCACCACCGGTCTTGGTGGCTCCCTCTGTTGCCTGCAAGATCTTCCTTACCCACCAATCCAGCTCTTCCTTCCCATGAAAGATGCTAGAGCCCAAGTTGTGGGCTTTGTTTCCAGCTCTGTGTCCCCCTGGAGAAGGCAATGGCACCCCACTCCGGTACTCTTGCCTGGAAAATCCCATGGGTGGAGGAGCCTGGTGGGCTGCAGTCCATGGGGTCACAAAGAGTTGGACACGACTCAGTGACTTCACTTTCACTTTTCATTTTCATGCACTGGAGAAGGAAATGGCAACCCACTCCAGTGTTCTTGCCTGGAGAATCCCAGGGATGGGGGAACCTGGTGGGCTGCTGTCTATGGGGTCGTACAGAGTCGGACATGACTGAAGCGACTTGGCGGCAGCAGCAGCTGTGTCCCCCAGGCTCACCCAGAATCGTGTCTTCCATTTAGCTCGAACATCAGGATTGATGAATGACATAACTTTGAGTCCCCTCTGTGTATTACACAGGTGTGACCTGCTATAAAAACTTTATTTTGAGACCATAGTAAATATGCATATGGTGGTAAGAAACAAGCAGAATACTGTTACACCCTTCAGTTACTTTCCCCCAGTGAGACCAACCTGTGTGACTCTATTACAACATCCCAGCAGGAAGTTGTTCCCAGTTCCACATGTGTATGTTCATGTGTGTATTCGGTTCCACGCAGTTTTATGACTGTGTGTATTGTGGGACTACTGCCAACCACAGTCCACAGTTCCATCAGAAGGACCTCTCATGGGAATTCCCTGGTGATCCAGTGGTTAGGACCCCACGGTCTCACCTGAGAGGGCCCGGCTTCCATCCCTGGTCAGGAAACTACGATCCCACAAGCCAAACATAGCAGCAGTCAAAAAAAAAGAAAATCCCTAGCGCTGCCTTTTTATAGCCAGAGCCACCTCTCCTCCCTGCCTCCCCTGGAAGCCCCTGGCAACCACTAATCTGCTCTCACCTCTAATTTTATCATTTCAAGAGAGTTATAAAAATGGAATCGTATGCTATGTAATCTCTTGAGGTTTCGCTTTTGGCACTTAGCACAGTCTCTTGAGATCTGTCCAGGTTAGCATATGTATCAATAGTTTGTTCTTTTTTCTCTTTTATTACGGAGTCGTATTCCATGGTATAGACACATTGCCATTTGTTTAATCACCCACCCTTTGAAGGGCGTTTGGGTTGTCTCCAATTTGGAGCTATTATGAATAAGCCGCTGTGGCCATTCCTGCATAGATTTCTGTGTGAACCTGAGTTTCCATCTCCCGGGGATGTGCGCCCGGGAGGACGGGCTAGGGTGGCTGGCGAGCGCGCTCCGTTCTCTGAGGGTCTGCCGCGCTCCTTTCCGGAGGGGCTGCATGCTTGGCATGCCCACGCTGTGACCCGCTTCCTCCACCTCCCCACTGGCGCTTGATCTTATCCTGGGTTTTCCTTTGCGCCACTGGATAGGCATGTGGTGACTTTATAATTACGCTTCCTCACTGGCTAAGGATGGTGAGCCCTTTCCCCTTCTGTGTGTCCTCTTTGGTGACGTGTTTGTCTATGCTTTTGGCCAATTTTCTGATTGGAGTGTTTATTTGCTGTGAATTTTGTGTGATCCTTTTTACATTCTAGACAGAAGTCCTTTGTCAGATATGTGGTTTGTAAATATTTCCCCCTTGTCCGTAGCTTGTCTTTCCATCCTCTTAACAGGGTCTTTCATGGAGCAAAGGTTTTAATTTTGATGAGATCCAATTAACCAAATGTTCCTTCTATTAAATGTGCTTTCAAGAAACTCTTTGTCTAGCCCTATATTGTGAAGGCTTTCTTCTGTCTTAATTCCAAGAATCGTGTACAGCTCACCTCGGATAGCACAGGTTTGAACTGCGTGGGTCCACTTACAAGCAGATTTTTTTTCAGTGGTAAAGACTACAGGATTACACATGCTCCGTTGGTTCAGTCCATGGATGACCAAACCATGGATATGGAGATAACTCCTGGACGAAGGGCTGTCTATAAGTGAATTATCGTGGGTTTTCAACGGGGTGGAGGGCTGGCGCCGCAGCCCTCCATTGTTGAATGTGTATGCTAAGTCACTTCAGTGGTGTCCAATTCTTTGTGATCCCATGGACTGTAGCCCACCAGGCTCTTCTGTCCGTGGGATTTCCCAGGCAACAATACTGAAGTGGATTGCTGTTTCCTTCTCTAGGGGATCTTCCCGACCCAGGGGTAGAGCCCCTGTCTCCTGCGTTAGCAGGAGATTGCTTTGCCACTGAGCCACCGGGGAAGCCCCTGCACTGTTTAATCATTAACTGTGAGTGCATCTTAAGTCCACGGCCCATCCTGAGTTAGTTCTGTATCAAGTGTGTAAAGGGTGAGGCTTAGACAGAGGTTCGTTTTGTGGTGGTGGTTATTTACAGGCGTCCAGTTGCTCTTGGAGACAGAAATGGCAACCCACCCCAGCATTCTTGCCTGGAGAATCCTATGGACAGAGGAACCTGGCAGGCTGCAGCCCATGGGGTCACAAAAGAGCCAGACACAGCTGAGCAGGGGGCGCTGTGCTGAGGGGACGGCCCTCCTCCCAGGGCTGCTTTCCCCCGTTTCTAAAATCAGGCGAGTGTCTGCGTGAGTCTGTTTCTAGCTCTCTGTTCAATTTCTCTGACCTATGTGTCTAATCCCTCTGGCGGATCCACACAGTTCTGATCACTGTAGCTATAAATGCATGCCTGTGTACTCAGCCGAGTCCCACTCTGTGACCCCATGGACTGTAGCCCGCCAGGCCCCTCTGTCCGTGGATTTCCCAGGCAAGAGTACTGCAGTGGGTTGCCATTTCCTATTCCAGGGATAACTATATAGTAACCCTCAATATTAGAAGAATTTCTCCCAGTTTAATCTTTTTCAAGAACATTTTTGCTGTTTGAAGTCCTGTGCTTTGCCCCAGAAACTTTAGAATAATCTTATCTATAAAAAATCTTGCTAGGATTTTGATGGTACTTGTGTTAAACCTATAGATCTATTTGGGAGGAATTGACATCTTCACTATATGGAATCTTCCAACTATGAATGTAGTAGATTTCTCCATTTATGTAGGTCTTTTTCTGCTTATTTTGTGAGTATTTTGTAACATTCAAGATACAGATGCTATGCATGCTTTGTTAGACTTATACCTAAGTATTTATTTTCTCTGAAGCAACTGTCACTGTTTCCAGTTTCACTCTTCACAGATCATTGTTATTATGTTGAAATGTGATCGATTTTTGCAAGTTGATCTTTCACCTTACAACATTGCTGAAGTCATTGTTAGTTCTGCAAGCTTTTTGGTAGACTCCTTAGAATTTTCTATATAGGCAGTCAGGCCATTTGTAAATGGTGACAGTTTCATTTCTTCTCATCCAAGCTATATAACTTTTATTTCCTTTTCTTGCCTTATTGTACTGGCTAGAACTTCTGGTACTATGTTGAATAAAGTGGCGAGAGAAGATATCCTTGTTTTGTTTCCAATCTTAAGGGGAAACATTCAGTATTTTACCATTAAATGCAATGTTGGCTGAAAGGTTTTGGATGCGCTTCTTCAAGTCGAGGAACTTCCTCTAGTCCTCGCCTCCAGAGAGCTTTTGTAAGGGATGCATATGTTGGATTTTGCCAAATGCAGTGGGGTTTTTTTTTTTTTTTTTTTTGCATAAATTGTTAAGATCATATGATTTTTTCTTCCTTAGCTTGTCAGTATAGGATTTTGGGAGAAGGAAATGGCAACCCACTCCAGTATTCTTGTCTAGAGAATCCCAGGGACAGAGGAGCCTGGTGGGCTGCCGTCTGTGGGGTCACACAGAGTCGGACACAACTGAAGTGACTTAGCAGCAGCATGGGAGATTACATTCACTTTCGAATATTGAACCAGACTTGCATCCTAGAATAAAATTCCACTTTGTTATAGTATAAAATTCTTTTTTACATACTGTTGAAATCAATTTGCTAAAATTTTTGTTGATGATGTTTTAATCTAAATACATGAGAGATACTGGCTTGTATTTTTCTTTCTTTTCCCCTTTATCTAGTTTTGGTGTCAGGGTAATATTAGCCTCATCAAATAAGCCTGAAGTGTTCCTTTCTCTTCTGTTTTCTGGGAGAGACTGTGTAGAATTATTGATTTTTGTAGGGATTCCACTAGACAAACACAACTTTTTGCAGTCTACTCGTATTGTTGCTTTACCGCTTGGGTAAAATGTAAGCTTACTTTCACTCAGGTCTCTATTACTGCCTCATTTAAGAAAAAACAAATATATCACACACATACATATAATATGTGTATATACATGTACAATTGTCTTAAGTATCTCTTACATACATGAAAGTCACATCAGATGTTATAATTTTGCTTCAGTTACGAAATACAACTTAAGATACTCATGAGAAGTAATAGTCTTATATTTATCCCTATTTCTACTCATTTGAAACAGAAGTTCTATTTTAAAAAGCTTCTGTTTATACCACTTCTTTTACCTAATCTTTAAGGATATGTTTGCCAACAGTAAATTCTCTTGGTTTGCTTTCATTTGAGAATCTCTCTCTTTTCCTTGGTTTCTGAAGGATATTTTTACCATATATAGAACTCACAGTTGACAGCTCTTTGTATAGCACTTGAAAAATGTTGAAAACCTTTCTGCTTCCATAGAGTGAGATGAGAAATCTGCTGTCATTCAAATGATGTCCCATGTAAGAAATGTGTTGTTTCTCAGTGTTTTTAATATTTTTTCTTTGTCTTAATTTGCAGAGGTGTAATTTTTATGTGTATTTCTTTACACTTATTCTATTTGAGATTAGTCAGCCTTTTGAATCTATAGTTTATTGTCTTTCTCCAAATTTGGCAAGTTTTCAGCCATTATTTCGTCGGATACTTTTTCAGTCCCACTTTTTCTTCTTTTGGGACTCAGAAGCTATGAATATTTATCCTATTTCACTGTCTCAAAGTCCCTGAGAATCTTTTCTTTTTCAACTTATTTTGTGTTTGTATTAAGACTAGGGAATCTTGTTGCTCTAACCTCAAGTTTGCTGATTCTGGCCTTCATCATCTCCACGCTTCTATTGGGCCCATCCTGTGAGGTCTTTTCCTGGTTATTGTATTTTTCAGTTTTTAAGTTTCCATTTGGCTTTAAAAAAATAACTTCTGTTTCTTTACTGAGAGTTTCTATTTTATTTGTTTCAAAAGAGTTTGTGATTGCTTGTTGAGCCTCTTTAGGATGGCTGCTCTTAGATTCTCGGCCATTCCAGCCTCCCATTCGTTTCTGTAGGATGCCTGTCGTTGTCTGTTTTTTCACCCAGGTTGTGATTTTCCTGGTTCTTGGTAAGAAGGGCGGCTTTTCCGTTCCGCCTCGGTCACTGGGAGTCTTGCACTATGAGGCCATTGGTCCCATTCCAGTTTTCTCTCGGGCAGGCAGTCTCCTCTTGGGGAGGCAGCACGAGGGTGGCCAGTCCCCGCTGGGCCCCGTGCCGTCCGGGCTGCAGTGATGCCGGCGCTCGCCGCCTCGCCGCGGCTGGGTTGGCAGCCGTCTGCTTTCCCCCGGCTCTGCAGACACCTTTGCAGTGACAGCGGAGAACAGCTTGTGCCGTCTTCCGCCTCTGAGCCCCGCTGCGGGGCTCCCCCGACACAGGGACGGGAGGAGTGGGGCGCGAATCCCATGGCTGTGTCGCTGCAGGCACACAGCCAGAGGCGGGGGCACTTCTTGGGCTGCTCTGCTCTGCCGTGTCCAGGCGTCTTCAGTCTCTGCTCTGCCGTGTCCAGGCGTCTTCAGTTTCTGCTCTGTCGTGTCCAGGCGTCTTCAGTCTCTGCTCTGCCGTGTCCAGGCGTCTTCAGTCTCTGCTCTGCCGTGTCCAGGCGTATTCAGTCTCTGCTCTGCCGTGTCCAGGCGTCTTCAGTCTCTGCTCTGCCGTGTCCAGGCGTCTTCAGTCTCTGCTCTGCCGTGTCCAGGCGTCTTCAGTTGTGAGGGTGCTGGGAGGCGTGGGCCTCTCACCTTCATCCTGAGCTGGAGTTCAGGTGTGAGAGCACCTCTCTATTCTTTCTTTGCAAAATGGCTGTTAACATGATAACACTTCCTCTGCCTGCCATCTGGAACTGTTCTGAGGATTAACCAAGATGTGCGTGTATATGAAAGTTCACTGGAGGCTCTGATGCTAGTAGAGAATTTTATTGTAACAATTTGTTGTTTCTGAAGCTAGAGTCTGGTAAGATGTAGCTTGAGAAGAGACAGGAACGACAGTGGAGGCCCTCCATCTATCAGTTTAATGTTGGCGAAAGCAAGCTTCACACCCAGAGACCAGCCTTCTCTCGCCGGGTTCCCTGTTCCTTTCGAGTCTGTGGCAACCTTCTCTTGACGATCAATAACCCGGAGAAAGCGAGAGGAAAAGTGAAGATTAGGGTCATGGCAAGGAGAGAGCAGTAAAGTAGCTTTAAAGAGCCTAATAAACCAGGATAATTGAATGTAGTTAGGTTCATGGCTAGGACAAGGGTGGTGTCTGCAAGCAATGTTTCCAGGAAGACGATCACAAAAGGGGAAAAAGTGCCGAGACCGGGAGGGAAGGAGCAAGTCACGAAGGGGATGGGGTGGGGATGAGTGGGTGGGGATAGGCATTCAGGCTGGTCACCCTTGGGGACGTGGGGCAGGGCTTCCCCCTGGGAGTGGTCCCAGTGTTATCAGCCAGGATGGTCTGGGTCTCGTGGGTGCCTCCTTCCCGTTCCAGGTAGACAAAGCGTTGTGCACTTCCAGTGTTTGAGTCTCAGCTCTGCCACCTTGAGTCTGTGTGATTTGGGGTAAGTTCCTTAATCCCTCTGAGCCTCAGTTTCTCCTTCCATCAGTTGAAGTTGGCAAAGGTGCCAACCCCAACAGGTTGTTTGAGGGTCAAAGGTGAGGGTGAGCATGAGTCATCCAACTTGCTCGTAGTAGAGAGCCGAGCCCAGGAATTGTGGCCTCAGTCTAGGCTAATAGGAAATGGCAGGCCACTCCAGTATTCTTGCCTGGGACAGAGGAGCCTGGCAGGCTACAGTCCATGGGGTCACAAGAGTCAGACACGCCTTCGCAGCTGAGCACTCAAGCTAGGCTAAAAGACAGGAGACTGTCTGTTCAGTCATTCTGGCTCCTCCACAGTCCTGACCCACTGCCAGGAGTGCCAGGAGTAATGCCCCACTCCCCTCCTTCCTGGGACTGGCTTTCCTGGTGTGTGGGCACGAAGGTGCCTCCGACCCACCTGAGGCTCTGAGTAAGGCAGGGTGCCTGCTTTCTTACCGGTTTCTCTAGAGTTGTGCAAACCTGGGTCGTCGAGCTGCAGGCATGCCGCCCCTGAGGCGCGCTGCGGCCAGCGGCTGCCCCCGGCGTGTTTCTTACTCACCTTCCTCTCTGGAGCCCAGTCTCGCTGTAGGTGGTGTTCTTCCCACCACTGACTCGGCCAAGAGGCGCCTGGAGCCCTTTGGCTTGGGGGGAGGGTGAGGTCTCTGGAGTGTCCTGAAATTCCCACGTCACTTCTCTCAACATTAAATAAACACATGGAGTAACTTTTGTTATTTTTACCCTTTGAGAACCAGTGTTTTGACTAATAACAGTGGATAACATGTATTGAAAAGCCTGCCCGCACTGCGCGCCAGGCATAGTTCATCTCATTTAATCCCCCAACAATGCTATGGAACAGAATCTCATACTGTTCCATTTTAGAGATGGGGCACTTGAAGCTCAGAATTTAAGTCATTTGCCCACGGTTTAACAGCCAGCCGGGTGAGTCACTTCCCCAAGGGCCAGAAGCTCAAGTGCCAAGAGCAGAGGCAGCACACTTTGTCTGCTGAGGTCAAATTGTAGATATTCTAGGCGCTGTGGGCCAGACAGGCCCCGTGCAGCTGCTCGTCTCTGCCGCTGAAACGTGAGCACCATCACGGGCAGTCTGCAGACGACTGAGCCTGCGGCGTTCTAAAGAATCTTTATTTAGGGAAACAAGTGTTGGGCCAGGTGTCACTGTGTGCTGACCCCTCACCTGAAAAGGCCAGCAGATCAAGTCAGTGAGTAAAACAGGACCAGAACAAACAAAAAAGCAACCCACCCTGATACACACCCTGACATGCTCCAGCCCCTCTCCTCCCCAGACGAGGGGGGACAGCGGACGCAGCACAAGCGCCTGCTCTGTGGCCGCCAGCACGGGGAGGGGGCGGTGCCCACGAGCCCATCGGTGGGCAGTGGCCGGCACTTAGCCTCAGCCACACGCTGACCCCCACCTGGACACAGGGCCGGTTCCCAAGCGAAGGCACAGGTCTGGATTTGAGGGGATTGTGTGTGTGTGTGTGTGTGTGTGTGTGTGTGTGTGTGTGTGTGAGAGAGAGAGAGAGAGAGAGAAAGAGACCTCTGTTTTCTAATATTGTAAATGAGTAAAAGAAATCCCCGAATCCTGTGCAGACCCGAGTAGAAGATGCCCAACCACTGGCCATGATCTGCTGGCTGCCAGTGTAGGACCTGTGCACTCTGAAAGCTTCCCCAACAACACTGCATTTATTAAGTAATAATTCATCTGTTTTCCTATATATTTTATTTATCAAAGACCTCAGTAACTGTCAAGCAGAGTTTCTTATCAGCAGGAACTGACCAGCGGACAAGTGTTACCTCCCAGGCCGGATGATCAATCCGGAGGAACCAGGGAGCCCTGACATTTTAATTATCCGGAACATCCTTACCAGCGGTCAGTCCTGGACACGGCGCTTGCCATTGGTCGAGAGCCCCTAATTGGGACTCTCTGATCTGGTCCCTCCAGGGCCACTCCTCCCCGCGGCTCATCCTCGCTGCTTCACTCTGGCGCTGCCTTTATATTATTCAACAGACCGCACCGCCAGCACCCTCAGAGCGAGCCGTTCTCCTCCATATCCACACACGGTGTAGCATCCTGAGCCACTGAAACTCAAAAAAGAAAAAAGGGTTCCTGTTTGCTGAAGCACCAGCAAAAATATAGAGATTTTTTTTTTTTTTTACATAGAACAAAGAATTACTCCAGACCAAGCAAGGCGGTGGACAGATTTCCTTTTACTGGGGCTGGTGGTCAAACTGCAGAATTGTGTAGGGGAGTCAGTGCTGTGCAAAGTCACTTTAAGTTATTCTCCATGCATCATGTAAAATAGAAAAAGTATTAAACAAAGTGATGTCCTGGGAAAGAGGAGAAATGAGCAAATAAAGCAGCTGAGGTTAGGTTCACACTTGCTTTTAAAGAAGAGTTCATTTTAGTTGCTAAGAGGCCTGTTGGCTTTCTCGAAGCCTCCTTGAGGGGCGGGGGAGGAAACACTCATCTCCACTGGCCCCACCTGTGCCCCCTCTGAAGAGGATGCCACCTGCTGTCCTGCTCACGTGACCTCACCTGGCTGGGCAGGTGGGGCCAGATGTGGGGACTGACCTTGTGCAGCCAACGCAGAGGGTGACGGAAGCCGATGAGAGACCTGGTGGGATTCCCCGTGCAGGAAGCTCGGAGGGAAGCTGGCTGCTGCCCTGGGCTCCAGGCTGCAAGGCCGTGAGGCATGTGTGTGGCCTGCTCGCCCAGTTCTGGCTGACGTCCTGGGGTGGCTGAGACAGGAGGAGGCAGAGCGAGGATGGAGGAGCCACGTGGAAGAGGAGGGGGTGCTCCAGGAGAGGAGAGACGAGCAGGTGCCCACCTCCTACAGGCACCGTGGAAACAGCTCCTCCGGGGAGACCGGGCCGAGGTCAGGGTCCTCTCGTCTTAAAGATCAAGAAAGCCGCCAGGAGCAGAGACAGGCCTCAGCCGTCTAGAAGACCATAACTCTTCGGAGACCCCACGCCAAGGTTTCCGTCTCTGTCCAATAAAAAACAGGTCTAGATTTCTCATGGCAAGACTTTGTCTGGCGGGATTGTTGTGAGCAGGGAGATGCTCGCAGTTTGGGGAGCACCGACCACAGGTCCACTAGCACCGCACGAGGTTTTTCTCTTACAGAAAAGAGCCAGTGGGATTTCCCCAGCTGTCCAGTGGCTGAGATTCTGTGCTCTGAACGCAGGGGGCCCAGGTTTGATCCTGGGTCAGGGAATTAGATCCCGCATGCCGCAACTAAGACCCGGCACAGCCAAGTAAATAACTATTTCAAAAGAGTCAGCAAGGCTAGGGAGAAGCCTTGTGGGGGAGTCATTCTAACTGGAGTGGGAGGAAGAGTGCAGCAGCAAATCAGAGAGCGCCTCCCCGCCCCCCGCCCCCCNCCGCAGCCTGCTCCCAGGAGGGGAGGCGCCCGTCTGCAGGTTCACTGGCCTCACTCACATAAGGATGGCCAGAGTTCAGGGACCCGCACAGAGAGAAAGTGAGCGCAAGCTCTGTTAACAGGAGTTGGTTCTTCGTGATCAGCGAGACAAGCAATCCAGCGAATCATCTGTGAAGCGAAAGATAGGGATTTGTGGGGAGAGGGTCTGAGTCTGGCCTCGTGGTTGTGTCTACACTCTTGTCTTATCCAGGTCATACTGGGGGAGGGTGTTTTTCAGTGAGCTGTTTCCAGAACACGAGAGGGTGGGGGATTTCTTAACCCTGCTGTTTTCTCAGAGCACAGGACTCAGGTAAAATTCAGCTTTGCCACCCCTGGGGAGGTCACCTAAAACACTTTCACGGTGTATGAATAGTTTAGAATACTGTCGTCTTTGCCTAAAAGTATCTGATGGTCCTCTGGGCCTACCCCTTCTAGAACCTTCCCTTCTACCCTGTCCCCCCGCAATTGAGGTGGTCCCTCCAGTTCTGGAAGCATTTGCAGTAGGAAGCGGGGGCTGAGCAGAGGGGCTGCCCTGGCATTTGAGGACGTCTCCTCCTGAAGTCTTCGTCCTTGACCCCGTCTCAGGCCCCGTTGTCAGGAGGGGACCCTCAGCCTCTGCCCCTCTCCTAACCTCTTTCACCTTAATCTCCCACCACCTCTGTGCCCAACAGCAGACACTGACCCTCCCCCCATCCCCGTCCCCCACCAGGATCTGTTGCAAAACCCCAACAACAGACTTGCAAATCTCAAGCCTGTTGACTTAAGTCTTCTCGACTGTGCAGATCTGCCTGTAAAAATATTTCCAGGAGCTGGGCTGCCACAGGATGTGGAGGGTTGAAACCTATTTCCATATGACAGTGAAACTAATATTCATTGTGATCATTATCGTGATAAATAGTGTAACTATTGAAAGTCCCACGGGTGTGGCTGCATGCCAGGTGCTGCTGGAAACACATGACACATGTCGACTTAAAAACGTAGTCACAGCCGAGAAGCTGAGAGTTAGGTTTCATCTGGTGTGAATGCTTAGGACTTCGTGCCTGGGAGACAGCATCTCAAGTGACCTGAGAGAACTGTTCCAAGGAGGTGGGGCGAGGAGCCAGTTTACACAGAAGTTTGCAACAAGGGGCAGGTAGTCTGAGCATCAGAAGGTTATTGTTCATTAAAGAAAATCAGGTACCCCAAGTTCAAGAATGTAGCACTCTTCTGTGTATGGGAAGACGCGAGAGTCTGGGCTCACTGAAATTGTTCCTTTCGTACGCCTCTGAGCTATCTGGGGCCAGCATCCTGCGATTTGACTTTTCACATCCTGAGTTCCTCAGTCCT
The DNA here is from genome assembly GCA_006410935.1 of Redunca redunca. NCBI lineage: Eukaryota > Metazoa > Chordata > Mammalia > Artiodactyla > Bovidae > Redunca > Redunca redunca. The sequence goes on along the minus strand of SJYQ01001301.1, from coordinate 549,764 downwards.
CATCATAGGGAGTGGCAGCCATCTGATAGCTGCCACATCACGGGTATTTTTGTTTTTTTTTTTTTGTTTCTTTCCAGTGACTCAGATAGTAAAGAATCCACCTGCAACGTGGGAGACCCAGGTTGATCCTTGGGTTGGGAAAATCCCCTGGAGAAGGAAATGGCAATCCACTCCAGTATTCTTGCCTGGAGAGTTCCAAGGACCAAGGGGCCTGGCGGGCCACAGTCCATAGGATCGTAAAGAGTCGGACACGGCTGAGCCACTGACATGTTCAGTTTCTGCATTCAGAAACCCACATTTGGAGGGCTGGAATAGCTGATGAGTGTGACACCCTTGTTTATTAACGTGGCAGGACTGATTCGTCAGATCCAAGCATCAACCCTGCAGGGGTAGGTATCTTATTTTTCCCATTTTACAGAGCAGGAGGCTGAGGCCCAGGAGCGTTGTTACCGAGCTGGGGTTTCAACCCAGGCAGCCAGAAGCCACAGCAGGCCTTTCCCCACAACCCTCCACCACGCTCAGGGCTCCAAGGCGGCACCCTCTTCTTTCCCGTAAATGATTGTTTCCCCATTCCGGGCAGCTGGAGCGGAAGGATTACCTGCTGTGAAGTCAGGGCCAGGTTTTGCTGAGACACGTGGGCTGGTCACCCAGCGCACTCTTTCTGGCCCGGGGCTGGGAACCTGGATTTTCCTTTCAACAGGCTCTCAGATGGAGTTAAATGAACTCGAGATTTCATTAAGATAGCTATTGTGTAAGGGAACCGGGCAGTCTGGCAGAACAGGTTTTGGCTTTGTTTTGCTGTAAAATAGGTACCTATTTTAAAATCAGATGAGTATCAGTTTTGGTGACCCTCTGTCTGCAGGCTCACCTCTCTCCTCAGCCTGCCTAGGAGGGGGTGTTCCTGTGGCTGCCGCCTGCGGAGCCTGTGATCCGGGGTTCACCCTGGAGATGGTAATGGTGGTGTCTGCGTGTAGATGACTCTGTCCTACTATGTGCTGGGCCCCGGCTTAAGCCCTTTGTACACATTGTATCTAGTTCTTACAAAAACCCTAGAGGTGTGTGATGACTAAACGTTGGGGCCTTGGAGTCACCCCGAGGTTAATTTAGATCCCTACTCGACCATTTAGTAAGCTGTGGCCTTGGTAGGTTCAGTCCCCTCTGCAAGTTTCTATTTCTTCATCCAAGGGTGGGCATCCTGAGAGTGTCTGCCTGACAGGGCTCTTGTGAGGATGAATGAAACCATGCAGGTACATACATCACGAATATGCAGTCCTCACCAAACGAATATTCGCTTTTAACTGGGCATCGCTAGCCTCATTGTACCCAAGAGAAAATGAAGTTCAGAGAAGGGACATGATTTGTCCCCAGATCACAAAGCTAGTTAGTGGTGGAGGTGAAATCGGGGAGGGGGTGTCTGAACCCAGGTCCTGGCTGCAGTAAGCGATGAACAAGTGGAGAGTATTGATGGTAATGGTGATATTAGTATTATTATGACAAGCTGGCGGCTCGGGCTCCCGGGAGCCTGAGCTGATGCCCTACTGTGAGCGATGCCCCTGGGAGAGTGAAGTAAGTCTGTGGCTGATGGCAACAACCAGCACCGATGAGGAGGGGGCTTGCACGGTGGTTATTAAAGACAGTGTCCTCTCACGCCTCACTTTGTTCTCTGTATGTGCCAGTGAGGCAGAGGGTCTGCTAAAGCTCCCCTGACCCCCCAGAGGTGATGATGCTGTCCGTGCCTAAATTTAAATACCCAGCACACGTATTGAGAAATACACACCAGGAACCCACAAGATCTTCCAGAGGTGTGTGGGACCACTCGTCTCGATGCTGATAACGGCGATGACAGAGAAGCAGTGTGCGCTCTGGCGACAGGTATGGACGGGGAGAGACCGCTCCAGTCCTCGGTTCAGAACCCGGCTCCACGCCTGCTAGCTGTGTGGCTTTGAGCAGGTTCCCTAACTCTGTGAGAATCAGTTTCCCCATCCATAAATGGTGACCATGAAAGCACCACCGCTCAGAGCGGGGGTGAGGATGGAGTGAGACAACGAGTGTGAAGTGGCTGGCACGCAACAAAGCCCAGCAAAGTTCAGCCGTTGTTTGGAAAGATGGGTCTGTCCCGGCTCCCGGGGGGCTGCGGTCACGTGTGTGTGATGCAGGGGGCGGGGGTGAGCTGGTCTGAGGCCCTGTCCCGGTTCCCAGGGGGCTGCGGTCACGTGTGTGTGTGTGTGTGTCTGTGTGTGGCGGCGGAGTGAGGCATGAGCTGATCTGAGGCCCTGTCCCGGCTCCCAGGGAGGCTGGGGTTGTGTGTGTGTGTGTGTGTGTGCGCGCGCGCGCGCGCACGTGTGCGTGTGTGCGTGTGTCTGTGTGTGTGTCTCGGTGTGTGTGTGTGCGTGTATGTCTGTGTGTGTGTGCGTGTGTGTCTCTGTGTGTGTGTGTGCGTGTGTCTGTGCGTGTGCGCGCGCGTGTGTGTGTGTGCGTGTCTGTGTGTGTGCGCGTGCGTGTGCGTGTGTGTGTGTCTGTGTGTGTGTGCGTGTGTGTGTGTGTGCGTGCGCGCGGCGGTCTGGGCTGATCCGAGGCCCTGCATTCATACTGCGTCTCCTTCGAGCGCAGCATTGTGGCAGCTTTGGCCCCTGGCCCAACCTCTTGGGAGAAAGTAAACACATAAAGACCTGGCATGCCCCACCACCCCTGCCCTCACCCTCCCCTGCTCCCCTGCCCCCAACACACATCTGAGCCCCTCTTTTGATGTGTCCCAAGTTCTACTGCACCCTGGAAAGAAAATCAGTTTCTTAGTTGTGACACTGCTCTATTTCCCCTTTTATTAAAAAAAAAAATAGTGAGAAACCTTCCCTTCTTGCATTCCTGCACCGTCTCCTCTTTCTCTCCCTCAATTTCTTAGGAATGAAATCACCCAAGATATAAATAAAATGTTCTAAATAAAGCTCTGCTCTACTGCGGCATAAGACGTATCTGTGTATGTATGTGACTGTCAGCCAAAATAAATTAACCTCCAATGGAAGTCATTTTCATGTAATTAATTATTCCTGTGTCAGCTGAAAGAGACAGGTGCGGCCACTGGTGTGCTTTGCCCGGGCTTCTCAGTGAACTTCTTAAGGCGGCTCCACTTAAACATGCTGAGTGACTGGTAATGGCAGGTATGGCTTTTGTTCTGACACTGTTTCTTGACTTGGAGCCTTCATTTCTCAATTACTGTAAACGGAGAACAAAAGAACTGACATCAGAGGCATTTTTGAAGTACAGGATGTTGTAATTAAGCAGCAGGAACACAGTATCCTCTGTCAGCTGATGTTTGCCTTCTCCAGTTTAAGAAAGGGGTTTAAGCTGTTTGGGGCTTTGCAACAAAACAACCTGTGATGTGGTTAAGTCTGTTATTAACACAAGTTCTCTCTGCGTCTTGGCAGTCAAAGCCCTGGCATAGTAAGATACCTGGATAAGCTGGGGAAATAGGATGAAGATGGCCAGGTGACTTTGCAACTTAGAGAATGAAAGTGACCAAATAAGGACAAGTAGAGAGTTGGTGTCTCCAGTGGATTGCTTTAGGACTCTTTTCTTCGCCTTTTTCTGAAGTTATTCAAGGCTGATCAAAGAGGGATATGTCATGAAGCAAGACAGAATCAGACTCATCAACAGGCCGGAATGATGGGCCTATTTAACAAGTTGCTGTTTTCCAAAATAAAATTCCGTCCTGGGGATAAGAATAATAAAAGCAGCTACAGGGTGTACAAAGATTAACAGCCAGCTTATGATCTTAACCTTTCTGAGTCGTTGGTTTAAGTGTGTCTCCTGTTTACCAGCAACATGTAACTATTTTAAATCCAACTTGATATTTAATATGTGAGTTTAACCCAATCATATTTATTGTGATTGCTGATATATCAGTATTTACTTCTGTCATCTAATTTTGTATTTTTTTCCTGTTTGCCGTGTTCCCGACCCTTCCTTTCTCCTGTGTACTGATGAGCTTTCTTTATTTTCGTTTGTTTCTTTCACTGTGATGGAAATGACAGCTTATGTTTCTGTTCTCCTTTGTTACTCACAAAATCTTAAACATAGATACTTTTCTCAAAAGCCTAAAGGTATACAGCATCTCGGAGAAGGCAATGGCACCCCACTCCAGTGTTCTTGCCTGGAGAATCCTGGGGATGGGGGAGCCAGGTGGGCTGCAGTCTACAGGGTCGCACAGAGTTGGACACGACTGAAGTGACTTAGCAGCAGCAGCAGCATACAGTGTCTCCGTTCTTCCAAGCAAGAAAAGGACTTTAGCAAATTCAGCCTCTTCCCTCCCAGTTTCCATGTTGCCCTTGTATAGAAGTTCATATTTATCTTTTGTAAACACAAAGTAGCTTTTCTTACAATCAGTAGTTAACCAAGACTTCTCAGATTACTTAAGGATGTTTCTGTGCACTCGAGTCTCCTGTGTCACACTCTTTCCCCTTTTCTTTCTTCCTTTCTTCTGGAGTACATCCTTGAGTAGCTTTCTCATGTGATGGTGGGGCCATCTGTGGAAATGAACTCTCTTAATCATTTTATATGTGAAAATATCTTTAGTTTGCCCTCACCTCTGAATGATAGCTTATCTGGGTATATTATTCTAGACTGACTTTTTTTTTTTTGCTTAGCAGTTTTGTGGTATCTCATGTTGCTGATGAGATTCTTCCTAATTGTCTTTGCTTTGTGGGCAGTCAGTACCCTCTCCCTGGCAGCTATGAATCTTTTTCTGCTTATCCTTAATACTCTGCCGTTTCACTAGAATCATCTGAGTGAGTTCATTTGTATTTATCCTACTCAGCACAAGATGTGAAATTTCTAACTAAGGATCCAATATCTTTCTTCAAAAATAAACTTGAGCAAATGGAAAGACATTTCTTATTCTTGTACAGGATGACTCAATGTCATGAAGATGTCAATCCTTCGTAAAAATACCAAAATTTTTCCCCTGAAAATACACAAGTTGATTTGAGTGCTCAAATAGATAAACATGCAAAATTAGGAAAGTCACAAAAAGGGCAATAAAGGCTAATGACTCTGCAAGATATTAAAACACATTATGTAGCCTCTATAAGTAAGAGTGTTGTTTTGGTGCATAAACAGGCAGAAAGAATGGTAGGAAATTGTTCAGAAATAGATACAAGGACATATGAATATTTAGTATGTGGTTAAAGTGATATCTCAAATCATGGGGGATAGGATAGACTTCTTTTTTGTTGTTTTCAAGTATAGTTGCTGTAAAATATAGAAGTTACAGGTATATAATACAGTGATTTACAATTTTTAAAGGTTGTACTCTTGCCTGGAAAATCCCATGGATGGAGGAGCCTGGTAGGCTTCAGTCCATGGGGTCGCTGAGTCGGACACGACTTCACTTTCACTTTCACTTTCATGCACTGGAGAAGGAAGTGGCAGCCCACTCCAGTGTTCTTGCCTGGAGCATCCCAGGGACGGGGGAGCTTGGTGGGCTGTCGTCTATGGGGTCGCACAGAATCGGGCACGACTGACGTGATTTAGCAGATACTCCATTTATAGCTATTATAAAATACTGGGTCTATTCTCTGTAGAATATATCCTGTGGCTTATTTTACAAACTTTTTGCTTGTCAGTCTTAATCCTCTGCCCTAATGTTGCCCTCCCCCCCTC
>SJYQ01001301.1:483893-535933 GCA_006410935.1 Redunca redunca | reverse complement strand
TCTGAGTGACAGGGGTTCTGAGTGACAGGGGGCTCTGAGTGACAGGGGCTCTGAGTGACAGGGGGCTCTGAGTGACAGGGGCTCTGAGTGACAGGGGGCTCTGAGTGACAGGGGCTCTGAGTGACAGGGGGCTCTGAGTGACGGGGGCTCTGAGTGAGGGGCCTTTACAGTGACATTGAGCAGGTGTGATTTGACTTAAGCGCCACAGGTGCCTCCGCTGGTTCCCGTCACCCCAGGCTTCACCCTGGGCCACAGATGCGATGTTTGAACTCTATTCGTGGATGGGAGTGGCCTCCCCAGACTGGATGGAGACCATTTTCTGTTCTCTTTGTCTTGCAGGATTTAGCTCCCAAAGCATCTGTATATTTTTCGAAGGCAGTTACGTCTTAGAATATGTTTATACTTCGTTCTTTGTTCCTGTGATTTTGGAACTGGAAAGGAGAAGGGCTGTGTGAACTCATGTTGCCGTCTTAATGGAAAGTAACCTCCCCTGCCCGCCTGCGGAGCAGCAGGGCCTCATGGAGCATGGATCGCCTTGGCGTTTCAGTTGCTATCTCAATTAGTTTGTAGTCAGGCGTTGGCTTGATAACTGTATTAAGTCTGGATGATGATAACAATACTTTAAAAAGATTATTGACCTGTAGTTTAGATTTCTCAATCGAAAACCTTAAATTGCAAAATGACATATTTCAGGCATGTATTACCTCGGGTAACAAAGGCAGAGAGGCCGCAGAGAATCTCTGAACATCGCTGAAGTTCCTGCTCTGGTGCACAATTATGGTATTTTTGTAAAATTACAAAGAAAGGAAGAGGATGTGATATTTCTCTCTGAAAGGCAGCTTCTTTTTCCAGCACAGACTCGGGCCTCATAACCCCCAAACCCAGGCAGGGTTTCTGCCCTCTGGTCCTCATGACGGTTGTTCACATTCAGTGCAGGTGATCAGCCAAAACGTGTATGAGCGAAAATAGCAGTTCCACCCACCCTCAATCCACTTTCTTTTCTGTCCCCCATCACCACTCCAATTTGGCCATAATTGTGCCGTTCCCATAACAACAGCCAAATAACTGGATCTTTGTGGAGGGCTTATAACAGGGCTGTCCACAAAGCTGCTGGCAGTGCCGCACGGATCCTGCATATCAGTATCTCACAAAAGAGACCGCTATCGGGGAGAACGCATCTTGGCAGCTCCGAGTCCAACTTGCAGCTGATGCTGCCGCTGTGTTTCTGAACAGCAGCCCATCTTCCTCCTGCGTTCTGCACAGGCACGAGGCCTTCAGGTCGCCACTCCCTTGTGGCCTGCCTGGGACAGTTCAAAATGCACGCGCAGAGAGAAACACACAACAAAACTCCTCTGTGTGTATTTCACCAAATTGCCGCAAAAATCGAAGAATCACATTCGCCATCAGGTCTCAGGGCTGCGCTTCAGGCAGCGTGGTAGCATGACGCCAGCACCTAGAGTCGAAACACGTTCGAGTGCCTCTCTGTATGGAAAGATGGAGAGAGAGACAGAGAGACAGACAGACAGACAGAGAGATGCACACAGAGAGAGGCAGAGACAGAGAACAGAGGGAGACAAAGAGGCAGAAAGAGAGAGACAGGAAAAAGAGGGAGGAGACAGACAGAGGGGGAGAGAGACAGAGGGAGACCGAGAGAGAGAAGGGTCGGGGGAGAGAGAGAGAGAGAGACAGAGAACAGAGGGAGACAAAGAGGCAGAGAGAGAGACAGGGGGAGAGAGGCAGGAAAAAGAGGGAGGAGACAGACAGGGAGAGAGAGACAGAGACCGAGAGAGAGAGAAGTGGGGAGAGAGAGAGAGCGAGCGAGCTCTCCTTTCTGCCCTGCATCTGTGTGGCGTCAGGGAGCCGGCTTGTCGGTCAAGGTGGAAGAGCTGGCTGAGTAGCAGCCCTCTTGTCCTGGCTGGCAGGTGCATCAAGCCAGGTGTCACGTGCCCCTGCCAAGAGCTGTCTCGCTTTCAGTAATAAATGAGGCAGCCACTGTGGGTAAACTGGGAGCAGAATCCCACATTCCATCCGAACTCAGAGCTGGGACTTTGCAAACAGACAGCTCCCGTCCCCTTGCTGGGGAGCTGCTGACACGAATTGTCTTCACCCAGCTCTGGGGTGGGTTGTGGGGGTGGGTTGGTGAGAAGTTGAACCCTGCTCCCCTGCAGTCGCTGACTCCGGGGTCTGGTGGGAACTACGACTATGTCACCCCTGGAGCTACAGGGCTAAAAGCCTTTGGAGGGAAACTTAGAGCCCCAGGTCACCCTCCTGCAGAATGAGATCATGGCTGATGCCTCTGGTGGCCCTGGGAGCCGGGCTGGGCTGGGCCGGGGCGGAACCTGACACCTGGCAGCAAGGTGAGCTCAGAGTTTTGGCCTCAGGTTAGACCCCTCAGAAGGGCGTTTCAAATGCATCACTTTAGATGAAAATTGGTGGTGTTAGTGGCAAAGAACCCACCTGCCAATGCAGGAGACATAAGAGATGCTGGTTCACTCCCTGGATTAGGAAGATCCTCTGAAGCAGGGCGTGGCAACCCACTCCAGTGTTCTTGACTGGAAAATCCCATGGACAAAGGAGCCTGGCGGGCTGCAGTCCGTGGGTTTGCAAAGAACCAGACACGACTGGGCGACTAAACAGCAAGAAGACCATTGCCCTAATCCCTTGTAGAATGTCACCAGCCCACCAGGAAGCTCTCCTACGTGATTGTTACTTGAGAGAAGTAAAAGATGTAGTCTTTGCCCTCAGGAAGCTTTAAAATTCCTCTGGGACAAAAAATCTAAAATATCTGAAATTGTTAGTAAGCAGTCGTTAGTGAAGGTACACTCAATACTGTGTTTTGGGCTGGCGTCTTAGTCCATGCAGGCTGCTAAAATGAACTTACCTTAGACTGGGAGGCTTAAACAATAAACATTTCTCATAGTCCTGGAGGTTAGGAGTCCAAGGTCAAGATGCTGGCAGATTTGGAGTCTAGTGAAGACAGAGTCCTGGTTTGTGGACAGCTGCTTTGTTGCTGGGTCCTCACGTAATGGAAGGAGTGAGGGATCTCTGGGGTCTCTCTATAAGGGCACTGATGCCATCGGGCTTCCTTGGTGGCTCAGCAGTAAAGAATACACCTGCCAATGCAGGAGACACGGGAGATGTGGGTTTGATCCATGCACTGGGAGGATCCCCTGGAGAAGTACATAGCAACCCACTCCGGTATTCTTGCCTGGAAAATTCCATAGACAGAGGAGCCTGGCGGGCTACAGTCCATTGGGTCATAGAGTCTGACACGGCTGAGCGACTGAACGCGATCCCGTGCTTGAGGGCTCTGCTCTCATGAGCTTGTCATTCGCCATAACCTTGGGGGCTGGGATTTCAAGATGCGAGTTTGGGAAGACATAAGCATCCATTGCATTGCAGCTCGCACCTTTTAATGATGGAAGTGAGTGTGATGAGTAGATGGAACTGGGGAAGATTTGAGGCAGGCTGTGTGGACTGAGAAACTGAGCTCTCCCCCTGTCGAGGTGAGGCAGGAATTCTTTCCCTTCCCAGATGAAGACTCTTGAGAGTTAAGCTAGTAAAACAAATGAGATTAGATGTTTTTCGTCTTCCTCGTCTGTCCTTCTCTGAGATTACTCATTAGGCATGGAGGATGGCTCAGAATCTCATGACTACTAGTCACAAGTCCTTTGTAGGGTCGTCATAAATTTGAGAGGTAGGTAGTTTTACAGGTGAGTTTCAGGGAAGACTTCCTGTGGGGTTGGGGGGGTTGACCCTGGACGTGCTTCTTGAAGGATGAGGCCTCAAAGGGAGATGCGGCAGCAGCAAGCACGCCTGGTTCCTGCAGAGCGGATCTGTCGTGCCCAGCCTGGCACAGTCCTTGATGTAGATCCCTGTGCATTTATGAGCTCCGGGGTGCGATACGTTTGAATGGTTTGAAACTCTGGGTTTTGCTTTGATGGGAGTCGAGTACTGGGGGTTCGGTAAGTCCTCAGCCCTGTGTGGGAATGGGTCACTGGCCAGCCCTCTCTGCATTTGCCAACTCCCAGCAGAGGATGGCTCAGCTGAGGGAACAGTTAGTCCCACTCACCCGTGCCCTCTGGCAGTGTTGCTGTTCCTGAGTCGGACCCGCCAGACGTACATCTGTTTGAAGGCAAGAGAGGAAGCGCCTCTTCCCTCGAGCTTCTCCAAGCTGACCAAGACTGCTGGTTTACTGACAGGGCACAGCCTGAGGAAACAGGGGCCCATGTTTAATGAATAAAAGGCCGCCTGTGCAGACCTGCCCGATTCCAGGCAACGCGCACATGGTGAGGGTCTCCCTCGGGGTGGGTGGTGTGGCAGGTGGGAAGGGCACAGGCGAGACCTCTGCCCTCGAGGACCCTTTTTCAGTGTTCTTGCTGCAAGAGAGTGCCTTGCCAGTCATTCAATCACCCTCTGGCTTGTTAACGCAAGTATTTATTGAGCACCAGCTGTGTTCCAGGCATTGCACTGAGTTCTGAAACTACAGTGAGCTGCCAAAGCAAAGAGATGCTGGGTGACTTATTTAAAATAGTGCGAGCTGTGAAGCCCAAGTCTTCTAGCACTTATTTAAAGGGCCAAGATAGTAAATGTTGCTGATTTTATTATGTGACTACTCAGCCAGATCGTTTCAGCGTGAACACGCCATACACAGTATGTAAATGAATGAGCATGGCTGTGTCCCAGTGAAATGGTATTTAGTAAAACAGGCATCAGGCTGAATTTTGCCTTCTGGCTACAGCTTGCCAAACCCCAATTGCAAAAGATTACACCTTCCCAATACCTAGAACCACAAAGAATTAGAAGGAACCAGATAAATCTTCAGTTCCTTGCAGAAATTGTCTCTAATTGCCATGTGATCCAGCAGCCCCACTCCCGGGCATTTATCCAGAAGAAACTTGAATTCAAAAAGACGCGCGCACCCCTGTGGCTATAGCAGCACTATGTGCAGTAGTCAAGACGTGCAAACCGTGTGACGCTGCCGACGGACGGATACAGTGTGGCACGTGTGCGGCCGGCACTACGCGGCCACAAGAAAGGATGGAGTAATGCCGTCTGCAGCAACACGGGCGGGCCGAGAGAGGTCATTCTAAGGGAAGTACATCAGAGAGAGAGACGAAGGTCGTGTGATATCACTCAGATGTGGAATCTGAAATGGAGACAAGTGAGCTTATCTGTGAAACAGAAACAGACTCGTGGACACAGAGCAGACACGTGGTTGCCGGGCGGGGGAGAGGGAGGACTGGGAGTGTGGGGCTCACAGACGAAAACTGCGCATCAGGATGGACAGACGGCGGTCCTGCTGTGCAGCACACGGAGCCGTAGGTGATGTCCCGTGATTGACCATAATGGAGTGACGCGAGAAAGAATATATGTATGTAACACGTGTCCAGTTAGATCGATATGCACTATGTGTGTATTCAATTATATACATTAATATGTATTAGGTATACAATATATATTCATATATATGTGAATCAAACTGAATCACTTTGTTGTACAGCAGAAATTAACACAACACTCCAAATCAATCACGCTTCAATAAAATAATTTTTAAAAAATTGTCTCTAAGACATCTCTAAGAAGTAACTGCCCAGTTCTGTTCAGGCATAGGGACTATACCCCATGTGAATCGTGTCTGGACAGTTCAGTCATTAGAAGGTCTCTACCGAGTACAGTTTGTTCCTGGATATAGAGAAACTAGTATCTGTGTCCCACATCTACCCCAACACAGTCTGTTTAATGAGAACTCGGAAGTAACCTAAATGACCATTAGTAGAAAATATAAATAAATCATACATATGCATATAATGAAGTATCGTAAGCAGTTCATATATCCATACTTATGAGAATGGATAGATCTCATAAGACAAAAATTTCAGAATAATGTGAAACATTCAGTGTCATTTGTACAAAATTGTAAGATATATAAAACAATACCAGCATTATTTATGATAGCATGTATATGTAGAAAAACAAAATCAAGAATTAGTGTGTCTATAGCAAATTTTTGATGCTAACTGCTTCCAGAGAGCCTGGAGAATCCCAGGGACGGGGGAGCCTGGTGGGCTGCCGTCTCTGGGGTCCCACAGAGTCGGACACGACTGAAGTGACTTAGCAGCAGCAGCAGCTTCCAGAGAGTGGAGGAAAATAATGGAACTGGTACAGGAGGTAAAGATAACCTCATTTTCACTTGTAATTCTTGACCTCATTATTAACATTTTGAAGAAAGGGATAAAATTATGGCTAATGATGGGTTGCTGCCTAATCTCTGTCATCAGTTCCCATCATGAAAGTGCCAGGGCACCACTGGAGAGTTTAAGCAGGCTTTGTGACACTGTCAGGTGTTTAAATGGTCCCTCTGCGTGGGACAGGTGGACTGGAAGGAGTCACGGTTGGCGAGGCTGCAACAGTCAGTGGCCCCTACAGGTGGCACGGGCAGGCTGGGCAGATGTGGTGGTGGCGGCGGAGGTGGTGGTGAGGGCGATGCAGGTGATGGAGGCGGTGGTTGGGGGAGGTGATGGAGATGATGGTGATGGAGGTGATGGACGTGGTGGTGATGGAGGTGGTGGAGGCAGTGGTGATGGTGGTGGTGAAGGCGATAATGGTGGTGAGGATGGAGGGGGAGTGTAGACGTGATGGTGGTGGAGGTGATGGAGGTGGTGGAGGCCGTGGTGGTGGTGAGGAGGATGGAGGGGGGAGTGTAGACGTGATGGTGATGGAGGTGGTGGAGGCCGTGGTGGTGGTGAGGAGGATGGAGGGGGGAGTGTAGACGTGATGGTGGAGGTGATGGTGGTGGAGGTGATGGAGGTGGTGGTGATGGAGGTGGTGATGGAGGTGATGGAGGCGGTGGTGATGGAGGTGGTGGAGGCGGTGGTGATGGAGGTGGTGGAGGCGGTGGTGATGGTGGTGGAGGTGATGGAGGTGATGGAGGTGGTGGAGGTGGTGGTGATGGAGGTGGTGGAGGCGGTGGTGGTGGCGGAGGCGATAATGGTGGTGAGGATGGTGGAGGGGGAGTGTAGACGTGATGGTGGTGGAGGTGGTGGTGGTGGTGGTGATGGAGGTGGTGGTGATGGAGGTGGTGATGGAGGTGATGGAGGCGGTGGTAATGGAGGTGGTGGAGGCGGTGGTGGTGGTGGAGGTGATAATGGTGGTGAGGATGGTGGAGGGGGAGTGTAGACGTGATGGTGGAAGCGGTGGTGATGGAGGTGGTGGAGGTGGTGGAGGCGGTGGTGATGGTGGTGGTGGAGGCGATAGTGGTGGTGAGGATGGTGGAGGGGGAGTGTAGACGTGATGGTAATGGAGGTGGTGGAGGCGGAGGTAGTGGAGGTGGTGGAGGCGATAGTGGTGGTGAGGATGGTGGAGGGGGAGTGTAGATGTGATGGTGGAGGCGGTGGTGATGGTGGTGGCTGTTGTGATGCTGGCTCTGGTGATGACGGTGATTGTCTGGTGGAGATGAAGAGCTGTAGAGGTCTGAGACATGCTTAGAAGGTAAAATGAACAGGATTTAGTGATTCTTAGAGTCACTTAGAAATGAAGAATGAGGAACAAGGACAAATCAGATGTATTTTGTAGAAAGTCTGGCAATGACCTTAAGCAGCTCTTGGTATGGTTGTAAGCCCATCTCTGCTGACCTGCCTTTCATAGTTCAGCCTCCCAGTGTGCCTCAAGCAGCACCATTCAGGCTCCAGAAACACCTCTGCCTTGCACGTGTTCTTGGTTGCTGTGGGGGGTTCAAGACAGCTGTACACGTTCTTTGACCATCTTTTCATCAAGAGATGGGGTTTCTCTCCCTTCCTCTGAGACCTGGGCTGGTGTGTGACTGTTTTGATGAACAACTTACGGAAGGAGTGATGTGGGTAACTTCTTCCCATAGCGTCTTGCCTCTGAAGAGGAGTTGAGACTCGGTAACGGATGCTCCATCCGCCAGCCTGGTCCCTGGAGTACCGTGATGCATTGTCTAGCCACTGAGGGTATTTAAATTACTCAGTCTGAACACTCCTTCCCATGGAAGAGCTTAAATCCCAACTCACAGGAAGATACACGAGAAGCAAGGGGCAAAAATCTGTGAGCGGTTCTCCTGCTCACTAACCCTCAGCGCATCGGAACGCTCCCTCCTAAGTGAGTGTTCAGTGTGAATGCGTGTGCGATTTCGAGACTGCACAAAATGAGGAAAGCAAGTTGATGATTTCACGTGGTGACTCTTAAAAAATCTAAAGAGTTCATTTATGTTATTCTTGTTAACATTTTCATTGTAAAACGGCATTTCTTCCCAGGATGAAAGCTCATTGAAACGACGCCTTCCTAGGAGCATATGTGCAAACTTTACACTTGGCTAATTTTATATCCGATTAAAAGTTAAATGCATGAAGACATCCTTTGGAATAATTAAAGACACTTCAGTAGAGGCATAGAAATGTGTCCGAGTACATCTGAACTCAGCAGAGACGGAGCCGGGGAAATCAATGTGGCCTTATGTCATTTTATGGTAATTTAGAAGGAAGCAGAATTTGGCTTTCAAAGGACATGCTTTTCCATTTGGGGTAAAATAAGGTGCATTCTCCATTCAAAGTAAGTGCCCCGCTCGTGTATAGTTAATGCATGAAAGACAGTTTACCTCCAGGTTGTTGGCGGAAAGCGATCATTTAAGGGGCGCTGGTGCTCCCTGGGAAGGGAGCTCGTAGACAGTTTTGATCCACTGATGAGCGCTGTCTAATACGCTCCCTGAGGTACAGTTTCCCTAATCTATTAGCCTTTTACAGTCTTCCAGGAAGTGCAGTCTGGAGATGCTTCATCACACTGTATTAACTTGACAACGTAATGGACTGCTCTCTCTTTATTTTCATAGGAAGTGCTAGGATTTGACCTTGAAACTCTTAACCACAGTTTATAATCCTCAGCCCATCCTGGCATGGAGGGGCCCCTAAGCAAGGTTTGAGTCCGTGAGACTTTGGATTTGAAGGACGGAAACAGGAGGTGTTGGAGAGTGGGCGTCCTGGTGGCTCTGTCTGGATGGATGGGGCAGATGAAGAGGGGAACTGTGGGCTCTCACCTTGTGCCAGACGCTCGCTTCACAGGACTATCCTGTTTGCTCCTCTTGAAGTTGACATTAGTTTGGCTCTATGGATGAGAAAACTGGGGCTCAGAGAGTTTAAGGAACTTACCCAAGGACACCCAGCTACTAAGTGGCAGAGCCGAGATTCAAACTCAGGTCTTTAAAAAATTTTTGTTTGTATTTATTTATGTTTCATGGGAAGACACTTTATTTTAAATATAGCAGTGTGTGCATGCCAATCCCAAACTCCCAGTCTATTCCTCCCCCCACCATTCCCCCTGGTAACAATAAATTCATTCTCTAAATCTGCACAACTCAGGTTTTTTGACTCAAAAGTTTGAAATCTTTAGCATGGTGCTGTAAGAGGTCATGTTGAAATAAAAGCTCTGCTTGGGGAAGCAGGCTGGTTTGGGCCGTGCTTCCGCATCGAGTGCCTTTGTGCATCGTCATGTAAACTTTCCTTCACTTACCCTGAACCGGCGGCTGAGCTGCCCCTTCCTGGCTTCTTCCCTAGGAAGACAGGACCCTTCTTTGGTGGCTGAGGACAGTGTTGTTGTTGTTCAGTTGCTGAATTGTGTCTCTTTGCAACACCGTGGGCTGTAGCACGCCAGGCTGCTCTGTCCTTCACCGTCTCCCAGAGCTTGCTCAAATTCATGTCCATCAAGTCAGTGATGCCTTCCAACCACCTCATCCTCTGTTGTCCCCTGTCTTCCTGTCTACAGTCTTTCCCAGCATCAGGGTCTTTTCCAATGAGTCAGTTCTTCACATCAGGTGGCCAAAGTATTGGAGTTTCAGCCTCAGCATCAGTCCCTTCAGTGAATTTTCAGGGTTGATTTCCTTTAGAATTGACTGGTTTGATTGCCTTGCAGTCTAAGGGACTCTCAAGTGTCTTCTCCAGCTCCACAGTTCGAAAGCCAGTGGTGTGCCACCTTTTATTTCCTGCTCTGGGTCTCCAGAGCAAGACATTCAGTGGGGCTGAAATGGTCCCTCCATGCAAACCTCCTGGATGCTGAGCCCATTCAGAGCTTTCTTTTGCCTCCCTGGACCGATGGGGGTTTGCTTCCAAATCCCCAGGGACACCCTAAAGTGCTTGACTCTGCAGAGTCCAGTGCCTTTGGATGGCTGATCTGAGATCCTGAGGGTCACGTCAGAGGTGGCCCATCACCATCCCCTGGTGGGTGTGTCTTTGGCTGGAAGCAGTGCCCAGGTCCGTGGTTGGCGCTCCCAAATTTGCTTCCTTCTGCAAGCCATAAAGCCTTTTAATTACTGAAGAATGATTCCTGCGTCCAGCCAATTTATCAGCCTCTGGCAAGAAGGAAGAGTCAACGGGCTATGAATCCTACCTGATTACTAATAAGAGCTACATGAAATGACACTGGTGCTGAGGAATGCTCTCGCTTGGGCTCCAGCCAGTGCAGTTCTGGGTGGGCCGAGCCCAGCTGAGGACGGCGGCTGCTTTCCCTGGTGCACGGCAGAGGCTCCCCGAAGGCAAGTGTTCCCAGGGCTGTGACGGATTGGGAAGTAGGCGAAGACGGTTTCCAGCAGGTCCCCCAGTGACCCCTCCCCGTCTCGGGAGCAAGTTCACTCCCTCCAGGCCACCAGCCCCTTCTCGGGGTGAAGAAGCAGCAGCGCTTCTTCCGTCGGAAGCCCACGTCTTGGCGTTCTACAGGCGCTCACAGTGTGGGTGATCCGGATTGGAGCCAGGATGCCTGGGTTCAAGTCACACGATAAATATCCCAGGTGCCCACCAGTGAGTCAGTGGACAAACTGATTGTGCCATATCCATACAATAGAAACTTGTTCATCCATAAAGAGGAATGATGCTCTGGTACACACTGCAACGTGGCTGAACCTCCAAAACATGATGCTCGGTGAAACAATGCCGGAGAAAAGGTCATGTGCGGTATGTTTCCATTTCTCCGAAACGCGCGGAACAAGGGGAACTAGAGGCAGAAGGCAGACTGGTGTTGCGTGCGTGCTTTCGCGTCTCCTCGGCGACCCCACGGGCTGTAGCCCGCGAGGCTCTTCTGTCCGTGGAGTTTTCCAGGCACGAATACTGGGGCGGGTTGCCATCTCCTACTCCAGGGCCAGTGGCAGTGAGGAGTAACTGCTTGGTGGGTGAGGGTTTCCTTTGGGGATGACAGAGTGCTTTGGAACTAGGCAGGTGTGAGGGTCGCACGACATTGGTAATATACGGAAGGCCACTGAATTTTTCACTTTGAAATGGTTATTTTATGTCATGTGACTTTTAGTCCAGAAAAGCACAAAGAAAAGCAAGTCAGATCATAATGGTGCATTAAACAAGGTAGGGAAATGTTTTCCCTCCAGCAGTGGCCAGTAAGACACCGGAGTTCGGGTTCAAGGCCAGTCTGGTTTCTAGGAAAGCCGTGCACTCCTGGCCAGCGTTCAGGCGGCTGGCCTCACCTCTGCTCCCTATTTCTTCCTGCCTTGAACACGGCTGTCCTGAGGAGGTAATGCCTGATGATCTGAGGTGGAGCTGTTGTAATGATAGTAGACACAAAGCGCACAATAAGTGCACACCCGACTCATCCCGTGACCGTGCTCCCTCTCCCCCGCCCCGCCTGGGTCTGTGGAGAAGCTGCCTTCCATGAGACCAGTCCTTGGTGCCGGAAAGGTGGGGGCCGCTGGTCTGAAGTCGCGGGAGCCATTCATTGTGCGGTGATGGGAGCCCGGGAAGACCACAGGGAGGGTGGGCCTGCCTCTGCGTGGCGGCTGCTGAGTCAGCGCTAGGAAGGACCACCGCTTGTCCTTTTGTTACGGAGAAGAACCAATACTTATTTATTTAATCCTCTCTAAAGAAACAGTAGAAGCACAGATGGGGAACGCCAGCTGGTGGGATTTGCTCCCCATCCTTGTCTAGACTCCTTAGCACCTATGAACGTTCATGATCACGATGCCACTCATCCTCGTTCTAATACTTCTTCTCCGCGTGCGTGCCGCCTGCTAAGTCACTTCAGTCGTGTCTGACCCTTTGTGACCCTATGGACTGTAGCCCTCTGGGCTCCTCTGTCCATGGGATTCTCCAGGCAAGAATACTGGAGTGGGTCACCGTGCCTTCTCCAGGGGGATCTTCTCCACCCAGGGATTGAACTCGTATCTCCTGCGGCTCCTGCATCGGCAGGTGGGTTCTTCTCTGCTGAACACAAGATCTATGTTACTTCTTATTATTTACTGTTTTCCCAAAACAATAAACACATTGAAATAAAAAACAGAAGCAGTCATCTTGCAAGAGCTTGCTGTGGGGCCCTCCAGAAACCCACATAGTGGAGGATGGATCTATGAATGAATCCAGGGGTCCTGGGGGTGTGTTCCAAGGCCCCCAGGGGTGCCCGAGACTGTGACTAGTACCAGACCCTAGCTGTATTGTGTTTTTTCCTGCGTGTACATACCTGTGGTGAAGTTTAATTTATTAAAGTTAGGCAGAGTAAGAGAATATCTGAATTGCCAGCATCACTGCTCTGGCACTTTGGGGGCAATTATTAAATAAAGGTGAGTTGCACGCAAGCCCTGCGACGTCGTGACCCTAAAGCTAATAACAAGCACGGCTCCTGAGTGGCTAACAGCAGGCGCGCGGGACAAAGCGGTGGCTCACGTGCCGGAGGAACCGAGCAGGACAGCAGATTTCATCCCGCCGCAGTGAAAACTGAGGAACTGTCTAGTTCTCGAATTTTCCATTTAGCATCTTCTGATAGATGACCACAGGCAGCTGAAGCTGAGGAAAAGGAAGCCAAAGGTGAGAGGGGACGGCTGGGTGGCAGGATCGCGTGGTAACCGCAGTGCGTGAGTTACGGTCGGAGACGCTCGGGAGCCCAGAGAAGGGCCCCCTGAGCCTCTCGCCCAGGTGGAGGGGGGCTCGGTCGGGAAAGGGCTCTTCCCTGGGCCTGAGCCAGCAGTGGGGCTTGCCGAGGAGAGTGCAGGGAGCAGCAGGCTGCTTGGGGCGGACGGGGTCTCACGTGGCGCGGCCTCCGCTGGGCAGTTGCCACTGGTTTGGTTTGGCTGGAAGTGCAACACGAATGTGATCAAGAAAACATTTTTCAGTGCCCGTGTTTCCACCGTCAGACCTTCCTGCTGGACGCAGCCGTGCTAACCTGGCCAGGAGTGGAGCCAACGGGGAGGGCCCCAGGGCTGGCCACACTGTTGCCCCAAGGAAGGAGAGCAGGGAGAGAAGGGTGGCATTTAAGAATTAATGCAGGAGAGAAGCAAAGGAGATGAGCAGCTCCCATAAGATGGGGGCTTGAGGTGATAGAGTTCAGTGCCTCGGGGGCTGGATTTTCCGCTGGTTGTGCCATGGCTTTTGGAGACTTAGTCTCCTTCAAGGCAGGAAAAAGAAGGCTGGATTTACCTTGGGTTACAGCAAGGTATGGGACTTCCCTGATGGCTCAGCTGGTAAAGAATCTGCCTGCAAAGCAGGAGACGTGGGTTTGATCCATGGGTCAGGAAGATCCCTTGGAGAAAGAAATAGCAACCCACTTCAGTATTCTTGCCTGGAGAATCCCATGGACAGGGGAGCCTGGCGGGCTACAGCCTGTGAGGTCACGAAGAGTCGGACACGGCTGAGTGACTGAGCCCAAGATGCCCAGTGAGGTAAGATGGGGATGGAGGTGAGGTGGGTGGCGAGAGGGTCCCACCACGATGCCCCTGGGTCATCTCTGGCATCTAGGACTTTATCCTGATGGCAGAGGAGGACTCTTGGGTCTTGACCAAGTCAGCCTCACCGAAGCTCCGCTGCTGCTGCTTTAAGACGGAGGTCACGATGACAGCTGCCCTAGAGTTTTGCCGTGGGCGTCACAGAGAGCCGCACAGAGAGCAGGCTAGCGAGTGTCCCGGCACAGAGCAGCCTCTCGACCAATGCTCATCTGCCCCGTGTCCTGTTCGTCTAAGACCAGCCCTCTCTCCATAGCTGACCCATATGCTGGATCACAGAATGCCCGGGATGTGAGGAACATGATGATATCGTGTTTCATAGCCACCTTTTCTCCTCGAGCCAAAAGAGGGAGCAAAGTGGACATTTTCGCGGGCAGAGGAGAAACACACACACAGTCTGTTTCATTCCAAGGTTCTGACTCTTGAGCGGGCTCTTTCTGAGATCAAGGGCCTGAAATGAGTAACAAAAGGCTCAAGAAACAGAGATTAAATAAAAGAAGAACGAATATGCATTGCACGTCTACTCCCTGTGCCTCTGTGCAGCATCTCCCTTAATCTTTGCCACGGCTCTGTGATGTAATACTTGTATGAGCTCCTCTTTACTGATAAATAAGCAGCCCAGAGAGGTTAAATAGTTTGCCCAAGGTCACACAGGCAAGGAAGCAGCAGGTCCAAGACTTGAGTCCAGACTGTTTACCGTCGGTCTGAGCTCTTGAGTCATTTTTCTCAGGAAAGCCAGGAAGGCTCTCTGGCAGAGGAGTGAGTATCCAGAAGTGCATAAACCGCAGTCCTGAACTGGCCTTGATGACAGCCTGTAGAGTTAGCATTAAAAAAAGGCGCTTATATGTGCATCTTCACCTCGCAATCCATTCTGTTCAGATAAACTAACTGTGCTCAGCAATGCAGAGAGGCAAGGAGCAGCCCCCAGTCAGATGGCTCCACGCACATGCTGTTTCTCTTGTGGGATCAAGTCCTGGAGGCGTTTCCTGCAGCCCAGTGACTTCGAGTGTGACCACTGCAAAGTACAAACAGGATTAAGAGGAAAACATCTGTGTTTTTCAAGGCTGCTCTAATTCAAAGACAAACATACTGTGGAGATGCCCAAATGCTCAGTGACTTTTGCTGTGGAGAGGGATGATGACCGTCTGGGCTGGGCTTTGGTTGGAAGGCGTGCAGCTAATGCCCTGGCACCCTCGCGCCTGAGTCTTTTGGGTGCCCGGAGCGTGACGACGGCCGTGAAAGTAGGTCAGTCAGTTCCATGATGTCAGATTGAGTTAGAGGCCATCTTTTTTTTGGTTATAGTCAGCGAGTCCTTAATACGTTTCCCTCCCAGGATGAAGTCTTTGGGGTTGTAGAAATACTCCAAATATGTACTACTATTTTATTAACGAGTCTCGCATCCCATACAGGGCTCTGAACTTCAAAGAAAACTAGCCAGGATTTGATCTTCAAAAGAAGAGAGGAGTCCCCATTAAGATGCTCACATGCCTCAAGCTATGTGCTGGGTCCGGAAAAAGTCTCATTTTGGGAGGAGAAAAGAAAACTTAATTACCAGTGAATGAAGCAACTCTCAGAGCATATGGTTTCGGGTTTGCCAAGCTCCAAAGCCAATTTGTTACTTTATTATTATTGTTGTTGTTAATCTTCACTCGAAAGATGGCTTAAGCCACTGAGTCAGTCTCTTTCCTGAGGATGCAAAAGCTGAAATGTCTCTGGAAGGCAAAACCGAATGGGATGGCAGATCAAAATAATATTTTTGTCATCTATCGACATTCAAGGGCGACTGTAAACTGTGTCCCGTGATGGGTTTTTTCCCCTCCTAACAAAGAAATAGCCACTCTCCCTTGTTTGGGAAACCGACTTGGATGCCTCAAAAGCCAGTCTTTTCTGATCCTTACTCTGTTCTTTCCTTTGGCAAGTGTGTTCTGCCTGCCTCGGCACCATTCTTTGGAAGGGATATTCTTCCCTTGTTTATGCTCCCATGTTTCAGAGAAGACGTCACGGCGGCAGCAGACATGGTTTGCGAAAAGTCCTGCTCTCGGTGAGCCAAGGAAAACATGTTTCTAAAATCTTGCTAACATTTTAGCTTTGGCATCTTCAAACCTCACATTTCTCCTCTTTTTCTGTCTTTCTCCAACATGGCTGTCAGTGGGCTGTTCGGTCTTAAGAGTAATCAGGGCAGAGAAGTGCCTGGAGCTCTGCCACCAGCTGGAAGAGTGTGTGTATTATAAGATTACTGCTCCCTCCAATTTGAGGGGCAATTTGAGTGGGACAGGGAGCTGCCTGGGTCTACGGAAACTGCTTACAGTTGGGATTCTGCATGTGTGAGACGAGACATTTGAGAACTGTTAGAATTGCCCAGAGGATGGAGAAACCAGCAGCCCACAGGGCATTGTGAGCAGAGTTTTAAGACTAATAAACAGACTAAGGGCTTTATGAATGACCCTCTTAACGCTGGTGACACTCAACTGACCTTTGCATCCTCAAGTGTGCAGGTCAGGCATCCTTTGAGTCCTAATAGTTTCTTCTGTGGGCTTCCCTGGAGGCTCAGATGGTACTGAATCTGCCTGCTAATGCAGGAGACCTGGGTTTGACCCCTGAGTCGGGAAGATGCCCTGGAGGAGCAATGGCTATCCAATCCAGTATCCTGTCTGGAGAATTTGATGGACAGAGGAGCCTGGTGGGCTATCATCTGTGGATCGACTGTTTCATAGGTGGCCAGATCGAAGTGCATTCGTGCTCTCAGGGGGGATGTCTTTAAATGCCTCCTGGACAACGCCCTCAGAGGCCCCTACCTCCTTCCTAAGTGGGCCCTTCTGCAAAATCCCAGTGCACTTCCTCAAGCTGGGGCATCGCTGGCTCAGCTGCGGTCCTCGCTGAGACCACAGTGGCAGCTGCTGAATATTTTATTAGTCACTGTGTCTGTCTGTGAAGCCTGCATCTGGATGTCGTCTTTCCTGTTGTGACACCCTTTCCCTTTAAAGGAGCCGCGTTGTAGTCTGCTTAGAAGCAAGGACTCAGCCAGGTCCTGGTCAAGCTGGAGAACAGTCTCCTTTCTGAGGATAGATCTTTGAAAGTTTGTGAAGATTTGGTAAAATGGAACACTCCTTTCCCAAGGAGAGTTTTGCTTTTAGGAAAGCTCCCTGTCTGCCCCTTATTCCCCTGCCACTAACCCCAGGGAAGAAACTTCAGAAAGAAAACGTGAACCGAGGGGTCCCCAGGGCTCCCCAGTGGCCGAGGGGCAAAGACTGCCTGCCAACGTGGGAGACGTGAGCTCAGTCCCTGAGCAGGGGCGATCCCCTGGGGAAGAAACGGCAAACCAGGATTCTTGCCGGGGAGGTCTGTGCACAGAGGAGCCTGGCAGGGCTACGGTCCATGGGGTTGCAGAGTCCAATGTGCCCCAGTGACGAAACCACAACAAAAGGGGCCTGCAGGATCGCTTTGCAGAAGGCACAGATGTCTGAGAGCACTGTTCTTATGCTCTTGTGTTAGAGCTTGGGTGAGTTAATTTATTCCATCAAACAAGGGTTTACTTAGTTGCTATTATGTCAGGGACTAAGCAAGGTACTAGTCTTCAGCCTTGAAGAAGACAGCTACCTTGTCATCACAAAACAGAAGGCCCTCTGTCATCAGAAAACAGAAGGCCCAGTGAAGGACTCACTCAGTCACTCCTCCGTTTATTGAGTGCCTACTGTGTGCCTGGCATTGCTCTAGAGACTAGGATACACTGCTGCTGCTAAGTCACTTCAGTCGTGTCCAACTCTGTGCGACCCCACACACGGCAGCCCCCAGGCTCCCCCGTCCCTGCGTTCTCCAGGCAAGAGCGCTGGAGTGGGTAAAGCCTGCAGCACCCGGTATTCCCAGGCGGTCTCCCATCCAAGTACTAACCAGACCCGACCCTGCTTAGCTTCCGAGATCAGACAAGATCGGGCGTGTTCAGGGCAGCGGACAAAACAAACAAAAATCATTCTGGTGGGGGATGGACATTTTTCAAATAATCACACAGTGTGTATAGTTATAAAACGCAATGAGCCCCATGAAGAAAACTTCTTAAAAACACCTTCCCTGGAATTCTATACCCAGCTAAGCCATCATTCAGCAGCCAGGGCTAAATAACACTTTCAGATGTACAACAAATAAGAGAGTTTATTATCAGCAGATACTCTGTATCAGAGGAAGTGAGAAAAGAAGAGAAGTCTGAGAAGAGCATGAGAAAAAGAAGAAAAATGAGAAACAGCACAAAAATTCATTAAATACATTGGAAAGTGCAATGAATTACTGCTTACCTTAAAATGCTATTTTTTGTTTTAAGAGAGGAAAAAGTGCAATTAATGAAAACCAGTGAAATAGAACACTGGGATCAAAAAGAAAGGATATTTTGTAAAGCTGGCTTTTTAATTAGATAAAATAGAAAAGCTTCTAGCAAGATTTAGAAGTGTATCAGAAAGGCATAAATAAATGTAGGTATAGAAATGGGTAAACAGAGACACAGCTGAATTTTTTTTTTAAACCAGGAGGATACGGTGAATAATTGACACCCACAAACTTGAAAGCTGGAATGGCGCGAATTATCTTCTAGAAAAATACAGACTGCCAAAATGGGCTCAAGAAGGTTTCAGTACCCCAAAACTGTTAAAGAAATTGAATTGACAACCAAAAATACTCCCACAAACCATATCCCAGACCCAGTACATACAGACCAGAGGGCTGGATTCTGTTTTACAGATGTGCTCTAACAAAACTTCAAAAAATGGAGAGCTCTCATCTCATAAAAGCTGTTACAGAGACTATGAAAAGAGGTGAAGCCTTGGAAATAATTTTATAAGCTTAGTATAACCATGGTGAGCCAACCGTATATTCACGAGACACAAACAAAGACGGCTCGAGCACCTTTGTGCTGCCAGCCGGTGCCCTGTTTGTTCTCCTATAAAGAAAGGGAGGCGTCGGCTTCCTGGCCCGTAGAAAGAGTCAGGAAAAGAAAGATGGCTTATCATCGCCCATCTCTCACATTAAGCTTTGTGTTAACGTGAGAACTTTGTTTACTGTGCAAAGACCTAGAATGTCTCAGATGAGCTGTAGGCAAGACCCCTCCAGAAGCTGGAATTACAAAGGTGAGGTCTGCCAGGTCCATTCTGCTCTATGTAAGTGCAGTTGCTAAATACTATCACGTTAAAAATGAGTGACCCGAGGGAGTGCCTCAGTGGTCCAGTGGTTAAGACTCCATGCTTTCATTGTCGAGGGTGCAGGTTTGATCCCTGATTGGGGAAGTAAGATCCCACAAGCCACCCAGCAAGCCCCAAATGAATAAGCATAGCAGATCCAGGACTAATGCTAAACCCCATCAGATCCCAGGACAGCAGGTGAAAAACCAGAAAACTTAGATTCCATGCTAATAAGAGATTGGCAATATTCAGGATATAAAATAAAAATGTAAAGTCAATAGCATTTCTCTATATAACAATAGAGACCAGTTAGAAAACGTCATAGAAGGAAAAGGCACACAAAACAAATAGAAGAAAAATACCTTATCAAATAAATGTATTTTCAATAACTGTGAATAGATAGATCTTACAAAAACTTCACGAAGAAAGTACAAAATATGACCAGAGGAAAATTTGCTTTGTTAAAAGCAAGGATAAATCATATGGAAGGTTGTTAATCTTTAATGTATTAATAATAAAGATATTAATTCTACTCCAATTTAATTTATAAATTGAATTCAATTTAAACAGTAATTCTTACAGAACTCTCCCATACTTACTCAAAACGTCATGTGAAAGCCAAGGCCAAGAACACCCTACAATTTGTTGAAGAAAGAAAGAGTGGTGAACTTGCCCTACGAGGCACCAAACCCTTTATAGAGTTTTTGGGTTTAAAATAGTATAATAACATGAAAAATAAGGTGATAGGGTAACAGAAGGAAGAAGAGAGAAAAACCAATGTATATGGAAACTAATATTCACATTAGTGAGGAAAGGATAAAGGCCAATTAATGATCCATATAAAAATTAGTTCCCTCTCCATAATGTACACAAAAATAAATCCTGATGGATGAAAGCTGATATGTAAAAAATAATATTAGAAAACTCTTAATGGAAAATGTAGAAAAATATATTTTTGGCCTCCATGTACGAAAGGATTTCTTAAGACGCACAAAGAAGTACAAACTACAGGAAAATATGAATGGATAAATCTGATGATAATAAAACAAAGTCTCTGGACATAAAGAGACTAAATTAAAATCTAAGGCACAGATGAGGAAAAGCAATAACTGATTCAGATGTGGTTTCTGGAGTATATGAAGAATTCCTACAAGAAAACAAAAACTCAATAGAAGAATACACAAAAAATGAACAAATAACTCATTGACAAGGAAATCTGCAGAGCGAATAAATACATGGGGAAAAAAGAAGGTCCGTCTTACTAGGAATCAGTCAAGTGCAAACCAAAGCAACAACGAGATACTGTTTTTCACACCCATCAGATAGGCAAAAATTTTAAAGCGTCACAATACTGAGAGTGTCAAGAATGGAAAGAAACACAAGCTCTCGTTTATTCCGTACAAACACAAGTTGGCACAGATTTGAAAGAACATTTGGTGGTGTCTTGTAAAGCTGGAGACACACACACCCTGTCTCCCTCCAGTTCTGTTTCCAGGTGTGTGCCAAAATGTTTTCAGCAAAGGTGTGGCATTTTTTTGCCTCACACCAGTTCTCCAACTCAGAAGGAAATGGCAACCCACTCCAGTGTTCTTGCCTAGAGAACCCAGGGACGGGGGAGCCTGGTGGGCTGCTGTCTGTGGGGTCACACAGAGTCGGACACGACTGAAGTGACTTAGCAGCAGCAGCAGTTATCCAACTCTCTGATACTGAGTGTCCTACAATTTATTTCAATTCTAACTAACTGGAGTTAGCACAGACCGCACAGGTGAACAGCTGAGTCCCTCAAGCCTGGCCCCACCCACTTTGCCAGTCACAAAGTCCAGGTTGCCACCTGTTGTCTAGTCCCTAAGTCCTGTCTGACTCTTTGTGACCCATGGGCTGCGGCACACCAGGCTCCTCTGGCTTGCGCTGTCTTCTGGAGTTTGCTTAAACTCTTGTCCACTGGGCCAGTGATGCTATCCAAACCTTCTCATCTTTTGCTGCCCCCTTCTCCTTTTGCCTCCAGTCTTTCCCAGCAAGAGAATTTCAGAAAAATATCTACTTTTGCTTATTGACTATGCCAAAGCATTTGTGAGGATCACAACAAACTGGAAAGTTCTTAAGGAGATGGGAATACCAGACCACCTGACCTGCCTTTTGAGAAACCTGTATGCAGGTCAAGAAGCAACAGTTAAAACGGGACATGGAACAACAGACTGGTTCCAAATTAGGAAAGGAGTACATTGAGGTTGTATATTGTCACCCTGCTTCAACTTACATGCAGAGGACATCATGAGAAACGCTGGGCTGGATGAAGCACAGGCTGGAATCAAGATTGCCGGGAAAAATATCAGTAACCTCAGACATGCAGATGACACCACCCTTATGGCAGAAAGTGAAGAAGAAGTAAAGGACCTCTTGATGAAAGTGAAAGAGGAGAGTGAAAAAGTTGGCTTAAAACTCAACATGTACACCCGTGGCTGATTCATGTCAATGTATGGCAAAAACCAATACAGTATTGTAAAGCAAAATAAAGTAAAAATAAAAGTTAAAAAAAAAACAACTCAACATTCAGAAAACTAAGGTCATGGTATCTGGTCCCGTCACTTCATGGCAAATACATGGGGAAACAATGGAAACAGTGAGAGACTTTATTTGGGGGGGGACTCCACAATTGCTGCTGATGGCGACTGCAGCCATGAAATTAAAAGACGATTGCTCCTTGGAAGAAAAGCTATGACCAACCTAGACAGCATATTAAAAAGCAGAGACATTACTTTACCAACAAAGGTCTGTCTAGTCAAGGCTATGGTTTTTCCAGTAGTCATGTATGGATGTGAGAGTTGGACTATAAAGAAAGCTGAGAACTGAAGAATTGATGTTATTGAACTGTGGTGCTGGAGAAGACTCGTGGAGTCCCTTTGACTGCAAGGAGATCCAACCAGTCAAATCTAAAGGAAATCAGTCCTTCCATGATTGGAGGGACTCATGTTGAAGCTGAAACTCCAATACTTTGGCCACCTGATGGGAAGAACTGACTCATTGGAAAACACCCTGATGCTGGGAAAGATTGAAGGCAGAAGGAGAAGGGGACGATGGAGGATGAGATGGTTGGATGGCATCACTGACTCGATGGAGATGAGTTTGAGCAAGGTCTGGGAGTTGGTGATGGACAGAGAAGCCTGGTGTGCCACAGTCCATGGGGTCACCAAGAGCCGGACATGACTGAGCAACTGGGGTGAACTGAATTGAAATTTCCCAGCATCAGGGTCTTTTCCAGTGGGTCAGTTCCTCCTATCAGGTGGCCAAAGTATTGGAGCTCCAGCTTCAGCATCGACGTTGTTCCCTGTACACTTCTGTATGTTTGACAGGTTTCATTGTATATGAGCTAGAAGGAGAGAGAAATTATATGAAGACGTAACTAATGAGCTGTAACTTACAGTGACTGAACCCATCCCAGGTGTACAGCCTGATAAACCTTTACAAGGTAAACACTTCTAGAGCGTAGTACAGACCCAGCACTGCAGAAGGGCCTCCCCGTGATAGAGCCACCCCCTGCAAAGAACAATGACTATTGTGACGTCCGTCAGCATCAGTGAATTGTGTTTGTGTTTTTATGTTAGAATGAAGGAGTCGTGTAGAGTCCTAGAGTAGATTCTCTTTAGCCGCTGACTGCACTTTCCCAGCGTTGTCTTTAAGATTCATCCTGAGAGGCTGTTTTCTAAACGTCCTCAGTGCTGATCCAATCAGAAGTCAGGGGCCCCATGCTCAACGTGAGGAAGAGCTCCATCTTCACGGCCCCCCCAGCCCTGAAAAGTGGCAGAGAGGGAGATCTAACCCTTCTGAAGGATTCTTTTTTCTCTCTCTCTCAATTAATTTATTTTTTATTGAAGAATAACTGCTTTACAGAGTTTTGCTATTTCCTGTCAAACCTCCACATGAATCAGCCATAGGTATACACTGAAAACCACGGCTGTTTAGGGAGCTGGTGTCCATCCCGCCGATGGCTGTAGGTGGATTTGACGATGCCCCCAAACCCTCTTCTGGGCCTCAGTCTTCTGACCCCCTTGTCTAAATGTCTGCTTTAAGTAAAGTAATAACCAAGTGTCAGGGACTGCAGGAGAGGCTTGGAAGAGCTTCCCAACTCAGCCTTCAGACAGCTCACCAGGGGTGTAAAAATAATTAAAGCTGCAGAGGGAGGCGCAGATATTATTTTTAGACACACGTCCAAGGTTTGCCTCCCTTCAGCACGCCGTTCCAAACCCTCACTCGCAGGCAGAGTTTTTATATGTTAACCCTTCCTGTTGTTTTCGTCCGCAATGTTTAACTTACAACCCAGAGGCCTCGGAGATGCGTTGCTGTAAAAGGAGAGGTGTGGATGCGTGCTGGTGGGGTCTCAGCTGGGCTGGAAGGGCGCAGCACTTTGACATTTCCTGACCTGTGATCTGTTACCTGGTGCTGTGTGTTGGCGGGCTGTGGGCCATCTACCTGCTTCCAGGTCCATCCAGATGCCCCCATGGGCGGTTCAGTTCATTGACATCTGTCATCGAAATGAATGGACTGATGGAAGTCTCCGCTTAAAACTAGAAAAATAGTGGGGGTTGGTGTGATACACACACACACACACAAACTACACAGACCCCAGCAGAATTCTACGTCTCTCGGAGTCATTTTTCACTTCCATATCATCACTTCGCTTTGTCTGTGACAGTGAGGTTAACCCAAGTTACACTCGATCTGGGTGGTTTTCCTTGGAAGATGGATCGCCACAGATGACAGTCTGAATCTGACCACCAGATCCACTGCCCGCATGGCTAGACTCTGTTCCCGCTGACCTGAAGAATCAATCCCTGGAGAAGGAAATGGCAGCCCACTCCAGTATTCTTGCCTGGAAAATCCTGTGGACAGAAGAGCCTAGCAGGCTACAGTCCATGGGGCTTCAAGAGTTGGACACAACTTAGTGTCTAAACCACCACAACCAAAGAATCTGTACCATGATTTTTAAAATATTCATTTATTCATGTGGCTGCACTGGGTCTTCGCTGCAGCGCTGGGACCTTTGATCTTCGTGGTGTCTTCCAGGGCCCTTAGTTTGGCATGTGAACTCTTAGTTGCTGCATGTGGGACCTAGTTGCCCGCCCCCCACAGGGGTCAAACCTGGGCCCCCTGCATTTAGAGCTGGGAATCTTAGCCCCTGGACCACTAGGGAAGTTCCTCCCATAACGGTTTTATTTTTGCGTCCATCAAGAAAAGTTTTAGTTGCTCAGTCATGTCCGATTCTTTGCGACCCCATGGACTGTAGCCTGCCAGGCTCCTCTGTATATGGGATTTTTCAGGCAAGAATACTGGAGTGGGTAGTCATCCCTTCTCCAGGGGATCTTCCCAACCCAGGGATTGAACCCAGGTCTCCTGCATTACAGGCGGATTTTATTATTATTACTCTCTGAGCCACCAGGGAGGACAGCACTTATGATCCAGGTAAAACAGGGCCCCGTGAGGCTGAGAAAACTCTCGGTGAGGACAAGACTAAGAAACACACCTGTGAGTGGGAACCACAGAATTGCCATGGAGACCAGGAGGACAAGGGTGACGTTTGTGGCCCTCATGAAGCTGATTTGCTCTCTGTGTAAGGGCAGAAACTGAGCTTATTTCAACAAAGAACCAAAACAGCGGAAGCGTTCATTCCCCATTGGGTTTAACCCAAACTGGATGGTGTCTGTTTGCTTGTTATTCCTCTTGGACTCAGAAGGCAAGAAAGAATCACGACTCTGGAGAAAGGATGCAAGAGCAGCAAGGTGCTGTTGAGATGATGAGATGCCAGCTGAATTATAGACAGTCTGTCCAGAAAGGCAGAGAGCTGGTGCACTTGAGGATTCAGCCAAGGAGAACAGTGGAAACCAATAAATTATTTTGGCTGCTGAGAATAAAAACCTGTTGGTGGGAAAGGCAGGGAACAGAGTAATGGGGAGGAAGGAGAGGAGTGTCAAGTCAGATCCCGCTTTGGTGCCAGCACCTCTAAAGTTGGAGGAGACAGCTGGCATGGTGGCCATGCCCGAATTCTTGTCTGCAGCTCCCCAGGGCTGCATGATGGGATCTGGCTTTTGCCTTTGCCATCTGCAGTTAGGAGAGAAAAGCTCCGTTTAAGATATGAGCCACTTGTACGTTTATCAAATCTTGGATCTTCTGGTTTGTACCCGCACCAGGGATTAACAAAAAAACAAAATGCCATTAAAAGCTAAAAAAAAAAATTTTTTTTTTAAACCCTCAGAAGGTTGCAGACACCTCTGCAGAGTTCTCACTCAGTCAAAGTCCACAGACTCCCAATCTTGTCGGAACCGCTGCTAATTAATACCTTCTCACTTCCCTGCGGAAAGCAAAACAATTTACAATTAAGTCAGGCAGCCTACGCATAATCACCCTAACACCTCCTATGTATGTTTTGAGACGTGCTCTCACATTTCATGATCCGTTTGTTTTACAGGATGGGTAAGCGGCAGACAATTATGGTGATAATATGGCTGAGGTGTTTGGTTTTTATCTCTTCGCAGTAAATTGTGGTTGTTCAAGCCTTCACAATAATGGTTTCCATGCCTCTCCCGTTTTCTTCCTACCACTTGACAATAAATATGCATTCTTTTTTTAAACAAAAAAGAATGTTAGTTTATTATAATCACTTATTCAAATAGCAATATAATTAAAAATTTCTCAGTAGGCATGGCTGCAATTAATTATACTAACAAATATATTTGATGGTATGCACCTCTGAAAATAGAATATTAGGTGTGCTAAGTCCGTTGTGTCTCCTTTTTCTATGCAGCGGCGAAAGGTGCTGTATGGGTAATTGGGCAGGCAATTTTGCTTTTGAGAGACACTATCAAAGGACATGAGGATTTAATTTAAGATTTTTTTATTAGAAGGGAGTGTGTCCCACATGTGATTCTAGGCACAGGATCAGGGCTGACAGGCTTCAGAGATTCACAAGCAGTTGGAATGATCATGAACAATCAAAGCCAGGGCGATGGGGAGAGTTGGACCACGGAGCGCTTCCTAGCATCTTAGACCTGTTCTCTTTATTGCTCGTTCCCTCGAAACATCCTTAGTCTACTTTTGCCAGAGGCATTCTCAGACTTAAGAAAAAGGAGCCGGGTGGGCTGTTGGTAGAGGTCCAAAGGGATCAAGATTTGAAGGTGAAAGCCCTGTTAGAAATACGTCCCTCAAAACTCTAAACAGTTGACAGTAACATTCTCATACCTTTTGCCCGCTGGCTCTCTCCTGGGGGGGGGGGGGTCTCAAAACGTCCTTGGAAAATAATGTTTCAAGAACACACACAGGCAATCTGTGAGTGTGATTTAGAGATTACTTTCTGAGTTGTCCCCTCTGCAGAGCACTTCAGAAAACTATGGTGATGTCACCGTGAGCCTTCCTCCACTGTGATACCAGTGTCATTAATCAGGTTACGGAAACACAGAACTAAATTGCCATCTGGGGAGAGTAAAATGAAATACTCTTTTTTTCTTTTTCTGCCTTCTGAATTTTGAATGTGTTACAGTTGGCCATAGCCAAAGCCATCCTTTAAGACCCTCTGACATTTGAAAGTAAGAAATCTGGAGTCTGACTTTATTCTAAAGCTTTTCTCCCTAGTCCACCAAGAGCACTGTGGGTTTTACAAAGTGTCTTTGTACATATTAGCTCATTTGTTTGTGAACAAGATCCCTAGCACTTGGCACAAGGGTGGGTGGGTGGGAGGCGTGCTGGGCTTGATTTATTATTTTTTCCACTGGGACAGGAATGGAAGCAAAGGGCGATCTAATCATCCCGCTTCACAGAGCTCTCTCTGCCCATCTCTCGTCCTCTCCATGAACTTCCAATCTGTGTCAAGCCCCCTGGACCGTCACCACATTTTATTTGGGTGTTACTCTTTAAGGCCATTGTGCTTTCCATAGCAGTTCTGGGGGCCCCCTCGGAATGCCGGGAGGTGACCCCTTCCTGTGGCTCTGGGGTCTGCCCGTTCTGAAATGTGATCTCCCGTCCTCAGCTCTGATGGGGGGACGACTTCACGCCGCAAAGCCAGCACAGCTGTTTTGTGACTCATGGGAATATCATATTTAGCATGTTTTCCCCAGTGAGATGTATTTATTTAGATGACACATAATACTGTCAAAAAGCCAAGCCTGCTCTGCTCTTACGCTCAGCCTTACAGAGGAGAATGGAGGAGTGGAACAGGCAGAAGGAGCTTGTTCGGGAGAGCCAGCTGGCTGGGGAGGCCCCTGGGGCCGTCCGTGCAGTGAGCTCACAGTGGAGATCTGAAGAACGAAAGGGACACTGGGCGCGGAGCTCCAGGGCACAAGACAGAGGAAGGGCTTTGTAGCCAGTTCATCCTAGGCATTTGCGGCTCACAAATATTGCCACCGGGCCTGGGAGAGCGCTGATTGCCCACAAGCATTCTGGAGAGAAAAATACAGTCATCTACCACTTGAGTTGATAGACTGTTTTGGAAAGTGGTAGTAGCATTATGGCTTTTTTCCACTCTGTAGGTCACCCTCTGGAAGGTAACAAGGCCGTTAGCACTTGAACAAGCCAGATGGCTCACTCAACAGACAGCAGACCCCCCGCTCCTCCTTGACCCAGTCCCCCAGTTCAGCCTTGGCATTACTGAGCTCAGAACATTACCCAGACATAGGGCATGAGGGGGAAACACGGGAATGAAATTAACGTGTAAGTGGCAGGCGGCCTCCCATCTTGTCTTTAACCTTCCTTAGTGATGTCTGGACCATGGGGACTTTGCCAGAGCAGGTGCTGGGGACAGTCACGGGGACCTCCCATTTTGTGGAGAGCATCACACTGAAGTTGCTCACATGCAGTCTCACCTCCCTCCTTCCTGCTCCACTGACAGAATCTTGAGTTCTTCCTATTTTCCGTCATCACTTTCCAGCCCTTGTCCTTTTATCAGCTAACCCTGAGCTTTCTCTGCAGCGCACCATACCCACTGCCTTCAGCTCTTGTGAGAGAACAATTAAAGAAAACTGGGGCTGGCCCTGATCCTTTGGGAGTCTTGTTCCCTACCCCTCCCTGTGCAGAAGGCTCTGTCCCTTCACCACGAGGATTTGTGCCCTGGTCTGTGTCATTTACCGACTGTGGCAAGATAGTCCCCATCTCAACTGGTCAGTAGCTCAATTATTTCAAAGTGGGTAAGATTCCTCTTGAAGTACTGAAAGTGTAAGGAGGTGTCTTTTGAAACTTAGTAGTGAAATCCTTAGTTACCCCACTGCTGTGCCACCACTGGGCATCTAGAAGGGTGTGAGTATATCAGCCAAGACTGGAAGGGGCGCTCAGTCAATGGATAGCTGATCATGAATAGTGACGAGGAGCCCAGGGAACAGTGCCGCCCAGGAAACAAGCCTTTCCTGCCCGGGTCACCTTTAGGCTGTTGTGGAATTGGCCTCAGATACAGGCTGCAGGGTTCCCTGGTGGCTCAGATAGTAAAGGATCTGCCTGCAATGCATAGATCCAGCTTCAGTCCCTGGGTCAGGAAGATCCCCTGGAGAAGGAAACGGCATCCCACTCCAGTGTTCTTGCCTGGGGAACTCCATGGACAGAGGAGCCTGGCGGCTACAGTCCCTGGGGTCACGGAGTTGGACACGACCGAGGGACTGACACACACTTACCAGTTATAAGAGAGCCTGTCTTTCAAGAGTCACCCTCCAGCTTCCCTTTTCAACCCACTCTCCCATCCAGAGTCCTGGTCTTCAGCTTCTGGTTCCCTGCACAAAGTCAGGGAACCATCACTCTCTTTGTTCTATCCTATAGGGCAAAAAGAAGTCACGGTTTTCTGTGGGTGTAATGAGGCTGGTGGTGATAATGAAGACGATGATAATGAAGATCGTGTTGAAGATGGTGGTGGTATGAGGCTTCTAGTGATGAAGACGATGATGATGGAGGTGGTACTTGTGATAATGATGATGATACGGTAATGGCATCAGTAACTAAAGAGTGCAAGACACCAGTCTTAGCAGTTTGAATTTATTAACTCGTTCAACCCTCAGAACACCCTTATGAGCCAAGTATTTTTTTATGATCTACCCCATTTTACAGGTGAGGTAATCAAGGCATAGAGTTGCTAGGTGACTAGACAGTAGAAGCAGAGCCAGGATTTAGACCTAGACAGTCTGCTCCAGAGCTCACACTTTTGGCCACTGCACTAAAGACATAGATGCTCAGAGTCTTTGAGGTGGTAAATCTGGGAACCAATGAACTCGTATTACTATTACGTAGAATTATCATTAATTATGTTAAATGACCCCACCGTGAGGATGGGATGGGAGGTGAGGGGACAGAGAATCCTACTATGTCACACCTTTTCTCAAAAATAATCTCATGTCAAAAATGAAGACAAGCAGAGCTGTTTGGGAAAAACAGGTAAGGAGGCCTGGATCCTTGTTCAATGACCTTCCTAAAGACCCTCCAAAGTGGCTCTGAAGGCTCTGCCCCTCAGAGATCTGAGGGGCTGCAGAACTTGGATGGAAAATCTTTGGGTTGCAAGTGTAGTCAAGAATACTGGCCGCTGCTTATAACATACCTGCTACCTGCCACGTTCAGTTCAGTCGCTCAGTCGTGTCTGACTCTTTGCAATCCCATGGACCACAGCATTCCAGGCTTCCCTGTCCATCACCAACTACTGAAGCTCATTCAAACTCCTGTCCAATGAGTCGGTGATGCCATTCAACCACCTCATCCTCTGTCATCCCCTTCTCCTCTCCTGCCCTGTCTTTCCCAGCATCAGGGTCTTTTCCAATGAGTCAGCTCTTTGCATCAGATGGCCAAAGTATTGGAGCTTCAGTTTCAACATCAGTCCTTCCAATGAACACCCAGGACTGATCTCCTTTAGGATGGACTAGTTGGATCTCCTTGCAGACCAAGGGATTCTCAAGAGTCTTCTCCAACACCACAGTTCAAAGGCACCCAGCTTTCTTTATAGTCCAACTCTCACATCCATTGACGACCACTGGAAAAACCATAGCCTTGACTAGATGGACCTTTGTCAGCAATGTAATGTCTCTGCTTTTTAACATGCTGTCTAGGTTGGTCATAGCTTTTCTTCCAAGGAGCAAGTGTCTTTTAATTTCATGGCTGCAGTCACCATCTGCAGTGCTTTTGGAGCCCCCAAAATAAATTCTCTCACTGTTTCCATTGTTTCCCCATCTCTTTGCCATGAAGTACCTGCCAGGTACTTAAAAAAAAAACAACCACACAATGTGTCTTGTAGCACAAATTCTGTTTCATGAAAGTTGGGGTAAATTTTCTTTGGATATTAAAAAAGATCAGTTTAAATCCTCAACACTGCTTTTAGAGTGAGGTGTGACTGTCCTCATGGTATAGGTGAGGTAACAGAGGCTCAGTGCAACCAGCCTAAGTTGACCTCGTCTACACTGGGGCAGAGCTGGGGTTGGAGCCAGGATGGAGCGACTCCGAAATCCTGCTCTCTCCTGGGTACATCACCCCATGGAAACGAGAGCCTCAGCTCCCCTCTGCACAGCTGACTCGCCCCCTCAACCTCGGAGGACTCCAGCAGACCCTCAGGTGTGAGTCCTCTGGGCAGCACGTGGGCAGCTGCTCTTGCTGCACACCCCATTCATTCCTTCCCCGCAGGTTATTTCTGAGCCCACGGCCTTCTCTTCTTTATTCCAGTCGCCACCAGCTTGGTTCGGGTGGAGGCTGAGCTGCATCACCTGTGCTGGGATTCCCCGGGCCCGCCGTGGCGCTCCGAAGGTGGAGGTCACGTCTGTGAGCTGGCGTCCTCTCTAGCTCGGTGGCCACTGAGGACGACAGGCCCCCACTCCTGCCAGCCAACGTTCCCGATTTCATCCATGATCTGCAGCTCTCTCAGGTGGCACCATCTGCTTGCAGTGACTCACCTGTGCCCACTTCTCTCCAGTCTGGCTTGGGACATCCTGGTATTGACCATGGTTTGATCTAGTACCTGTCTGCTGTAGGAGCCATTCAAATAGCCTCTGTAGACCCAGGCTGGAAGTCCATTCAATCCGTTAGCTGTTTTCTTTTCATCTTCTGCCCCATAGAGAGTGTCTATCCATCAGTCGTTTCATCCTTTTAAAAAACAAAGTGGGCAACTGGATTGGTGGTTTTTCCTTCTCCTAGCAGGATATTGACCTTGCCTTTGATCAGGAAGTTGTGTTGCTTAGTGACTGAGGGTATCGACTCTAGTCAGACTGACCTGGGCAGAAGCCCTGGCTCCATCACTTCCCATCTCGGGGAGCCTGCCTGATAAGTACCACTTCCTCTCCCTTTCGGGAACTGCTCCTCCCACGCCCCCTCACAGGGGCTGTGCTGTGTGGCCAATCACAGCACACCATCTCCTTGGCTACAGTGATTGGTCCAGGGATAGGTCACCCAGAATCCTTCCCCCAATTTTTCTAAATAGATCCTGATGGGGTGGCCATTTCTACCCATACAATCCAGACCTGCTAAGGTTCTTTTTTCACTTCTCCAGTGAGGGTCTGTTTGAGATGGTAAAACAAGCTCAGAGAATGAGAATCAAGAGATGGGAGGACCTGGGAAACAGGGAATGAGGAAGAGAGTTGCTCACCCCCAGGGCTCAACTTCTGAGGCCCCCAGAGCCAGCAGCATCACCTGCCTTTCAGTTACGTGAATCAGTGGATCCTCCTTTTCCCCTTGAGCTGGTTCGTGTGGGCTCCTGCTGATTACAACCAACGTGTCCGGATGAATCCAGCACTCAGCTGAGCTTCCTACTGAATCTCTAGAAGTCTTTCCTCTTTAACATCATCCAAACACTTCTTTTCTTGTGACTGGTGTGAGAATCTGTTGCAAACTACACAACGAAATCCTGGAGGCCCAACTGTCTGTCTGTGCCTCCGTGGATTCCCCACTTCCACCTGGACAAGCCTTGCTTTTTCTTTCGGTGACCTAAACTGCTTGTAAAACACTTTGGTAGGTCATGGTTTGGTTTAGTCGCTCATTCGTGTCTGACTCTTGTGACCCCGTGGACTGTAGCCCACCAGGCTCCTCTGTCCACGGGCTTTCCCAGGCAAGGATACTGGAGTGCGTTGCCATTTCCTTCTCCAGGGGATCTTCCCGGCCCAGGGACTGAACCCGGGTCTCCTGCACTGCAGACAGATTGTCTATCTACTGAGCCGCCAGGGCAGTCCATCTGCCCCCTTAAATGCTGCCCGCCACTGTCCAAGAGCGGAATCTACTCGGCAGGTTAACAAACCTGCTTTGTCGAGTCACTGTTTTCGGCACTGGTAATACACGGATGAGCGTGACAAAGCTCTTACCCTCCATGAGGTTACATTCCAGGGGGAGAGACAAACGAGTGGGTGAATAAATACACAATAAGACTTCAGGTGCCAGTAAGTCTGGCAAAGGCAACGCAGATCAAGTCAGAGAGTGACGGGGGCACAGATGCCATTTTAGACAGGTGGTAGTAGAAAGCCTTTCTGAAGAGCTGACATTAAACCAGAGACCCAAGTGAACTCAGGGAGTAAGCAAATGGGCAAAGGAGTCCAGGTCCATGTACAGAAGGCTAATGATCCTGAGGCAGGAATGGGATTCCTAATGATCTGCAAAAGTGAGGCCAGTGGCCTGAAAGTGAGGGGCAAGGCTGGGCATCTGTTTAGCCTGTACTGTGCCTACCAGTCAATCTAACCACACTAGGACCGCAGCCTCGTCTAACTCAGTGAAACCAAGCTGTGCCCGCGGGCACCCAGGCCGGGTGGGCATGGTGCAGAGGCCTGAGAGAACGCGGTCCACTGGGGAGGAGAATGGCAAAGCACTTCAGTGTTCTTGCCTTGAGAACCCCATGAACAGTAGGAAAAGGCAAGATGATAGGATACTGAAAGAGGAACTCCCCAGGTCATTGGGTGCCCAATATGCTACTGGAGGTCAGTGGAGAAATAACTCCAGAAAGAATGAAGGGATGGAGCCAAAGCAAAAGCAATACCCAGCTGTGGATGTGACTGGTGATAGAAGCAAGGTCCGATGCTGTAAAGAGCAATATTGCATAGGAACCTGGAATGTCAGGTCCATGAATCAAGACAAATTGGAAGTGGTCAAACAGGAGATGGCAAGAGTGAACGTCAACATTCTAGGAATCAGCAAACTGAAATGGATTGGAATGGGTGGATTTAACTCAGATGACCATTATATCTACTACTGTGGGCAGGAATCCCTTAGAAGAAATGGAGTAGCCATCATGGTCAACAGAAGAGTCCGAAATGCAGTACTTGGATGCAATCTCAAAAACGACAGAATGATCTCTGTTCATCTCCAAGGCAAACCATTCAATATCACAGTAATCCAAGCCTATGCCCCAACTAGTATTGCTAAAGAAGCTGGAGTTGAACAGTTCTATGAAGACATACAAGACCTTTTAGAACTAACACCCCCAAAAGATGTCCTTTTCATTATAGGGGACTGGAATGAAAAAGTAGGAAGTCAAGAAACACCTGGAGTAACAGGCTAATTTGGCCTTGGAGTACGGAATGAAGCAGAGCAAAGGCTAATAGAGTTTTGCCAAGAGAACACACTGGTCATAGCAAACACCCTCTTCCAACAACACAAGATAAGACTCGACACATGGACATCACCAGATGGTCAACACTGAAATCAGATTGATTATATTCTTTGCAGCCAAAGATGGAGAAGCTCTATGCTGCTGCTGCTGCTAAGTTGCTTCAGTCGTGTCTGACTCGGTGCAACCCCATAGATGGCAGCCCACCAGGCTCCCCCGTCCCTGGGACTCTCCAGGCAAGAAAACTGGAGTGGGTTACCATTTCCTTCTCCAATGCATGAAAGTGAAAAGTGAAAGTGAAGTCACTCAGTCGTGTCCGACTTTTCGACCCTATGGACTGCAGCCTACCAGTCTCCATCCATGGGATTTTCCAGGCAAGAGTACTGGAGTGGGTTGCCATTGCCTTCTCCATGAGAAGCTCTATACAGTCAGCAAAAACAAGACTGGGAGCTGACTGTGGCTCAGATCATGAACTCCTTATTGCCAAAGTCAGACTTAAATTGAAGAAAGTGGGGAAAACCACTAGACCATTCAGGTATGACCTAAATCAAATCCCTTATGATTATACAGTGGAAGTGAGAAATAGATTTAAAGGCCTAGATCTGATAGATAGAGTGCCTGATGAACTATGGACAGAGGTTCATGACATTGTACAGGAGACAAGGGTCAAGACCATCCCCATGGAAAAGAAATGGAAAAAAGCAAAATGGCTGTCTGGGGAGGCCTTACAAATAGCTGTGAAAAGAAGAGAAGGGAAAAGCAAACGAGAAAAGGAAAGACATAAGCATCTGAATGCAGAGTTCCAAAGAAGAGCAAGGAGAGATAAGAAAGCCTTCCTCAGCAATCAATGCAAAGAAATAGAG
This sequence comes from Redunca redunca, assembly GCA_006410935.1. Lineage (NCBI taxonomy): Eukaryota > Metazoa > Chordata > Mammalia > Artiodactyla > Bovidae > Redunca > Redunca redunca. Next base: position 501,664 of record SJYQ01001301.1, on the reverse strand, counting down.
GAAAAGAACAGAATGGGAAAGACTAGAGATCTCTTCAAGAAAATTAGAGATACCAAGGGAACATTTCATGCAAAGATGGGCTCGACAAAGGACAGAAATGGTATGGACCTAACAGAAGCAGAAGATATTAAGAAGTGGCAAGAATACACAGGAGAACTGTACAAAAAAGATCTTCACGACCCAGATAATCATGATGGCGTGATCACTCACCTAGAGCCAGACATCCTGGAATGTGAAGTCAAGTGGGCCTTAGAAAGCATCACTACAAACAAAGCTAGCGGAGGTGATGGAATTCCAGGTGAGCTATTTCAAATCCTAAAAGATGATGCTGTGAAAGTGCTGCACTCAATATGCCAGCAAGTTTGGAAAACTCAGCAGTGGCCACAGGACTGGAAAAGGTCAGTTTTCATTCCAATCCCAAAGAAAGGCAATGCCAAAGAATGCTCAGACTACCGCACAATTGCACTCATCTCATATGCTAGTAAAGTAATGCTCAAAATTCTCCAAGCCAGGCTTCAGCAATATGTGAATCGTGAAATTCCAGATGTTCAAGCTGGATTTAGAAAAGGCAGAGGAACCAGAGATCAAATTGCCAACATCCGCTGGATCATGGAAAAAGGAAGAGAGTTCTGGAAAAATATCTATTTCTGCTTTATTGAAATAAATTTAAAATTGACTTCATCAGTTACATGGGCCACATTTCAAGTGCTCAGTGGCCACATGTGGCTAGTGGCTGGCATATCAGACAGGGCTGTCCTGCATGTTCTGGGGTCCATGGTAGGGTCGACCACAGGCAGGGACATGAACTGAATGACCTTTAAGAAGGATCTTTTGGGACTTCCCCAGTGGTCCAGTGGTTAAGAATCCACCTTGCAATGCAGGGGATGAGGGTTTGATCCCTGGTCAAAGATCCCACATGCCACAGAGCAGCTAAGCCTGCCCGCAGCAGCGATTGCAGCCCATACACTCTCGAGCACACATGACGATCCGAGAATCCGTGCACCACAGTGAAAGATCCTGTGGGCTGCAACTAAGATCTGAAGCAGCCAAATGGAGAAAATAGTTTATTTTTTAAAAGAAATATTTCCAGACGCTACATGGAGTCTAGAATGGAAACTGGAAGACCAGCTGTGACCGTTCAGGTGGGGGATGAGGAAGCCTTCCTCCAAGGAGGTAGGGCTGGGGGAGGGGGCGTGGTGAGGCTGGGCAGATTTGGAATACCTTCCGAAGGCTGGGCTTGTGGGCATCTCAGGGAGCAATGGAGACTGACCGCAGGGTCCGGGAATACTTTCTAGGACACTGATGAAGCTCAGCCTTCAAGATCCCTCACTCGTGTGGGCTCCTCTCCAAGGTTTGGGTTCTGGGCTGCATGTGGTACTTGTCAAATTTTACAAATTTGTGATGACTTCTTTTCTCATTCCAAATAAATACTCACTTGTGTTCCTGATTTGAATAATACTTTTTTTTTTTCTTATTCCAGATTGAGTAAGCTTCAGATCCATAAAGACTGGGATCAGCCTCTGCTCTGGGATGTACTGGCCCATTTTGAAAATGAGAAAACTGAGGCTCGAAGAGGTAAAAGTGGCTTGACCTCAAGAAAACCGATCAGCTCAGATCATGTGGTTTCGCCACTGCAGCATTTTCCATCCTGTAAGTTGGCTTGGAAGAGTGCTCTGGCTTTCATGGGGCTGTTCGTTCCTTTTAAGCTCCCTTCGTGCTTTCAGAAAGCCCAATTTTGACTGTATCATCTGCATTATCTTTCTAAATGGATCAGGTAAGTAGGCAAATGAATTCTTGAGTGTGCGTTCTCTGCACTTTCCCCCAGACCATGAATTGTTCCGTGATTTGGAAGTGATCTAACGTGATCACCACGGACAGGAATACCTCCTGTACAGGGTGGTGGAGAGGATTAAATGAGACATTCCGTGTAAAAAAATAGGACAATGTGTTTACTTAAAAATTTTTTAAAAACGCTTATCTTTTTTTTTTTTCCCCGACTGTGAGGCATGTGGGATCTTAGCTCCCTGATCAGGGTTTGAACCCATGTCCCCCTGCCCTGGAAGCACAGCATCTTAACGACTAGCCCACCAGGGGAAAAGTGACCCCAAATGTCTTTATTTTTAAGAGATGCATGATGAAGTGATTGGGGGGAGGATGATAGGAATAGCTCCTCAAGGAGAGAGACAGAGATGGTGCTGGGAGGGAGAGAGGAGAAGAGAGAAGGAGGAAGGGAGAGAGTTAACACGGATGAGCCTAGCGGAAAGCTACGTGTACACTCATTGTAGTAGTCTCAGTGTGGCTGTGAATTTGAATTTTTTCCAAGAAAAACAAAAGCCACTGACCTTCAAAGCCACTTGACCTTTACTTTCTGCTCAATAAGATATTTGGCTTACTGATGCGGGGTAGTGAAATCTTTCCGTCAATAGCAGGTCTAAACTGGCCTTTCTGCTAACACTGTTAATGTTCCTCTCTCATCTTGGTCGCCCCCATCCAGGGCATGGCAGTATGGGGGCGGCGAGTGTCCCGCCCATGTTTTCTGTTACCTGAGATGGAATCTCCACCTCCTGGAATTCCCTAGCACATCCTTGCCAGGTGAGGCCAGGGGCCCCGCTGCTACCTACGTCATCGTTCTGCAAGCAGCTTTTCTCCTTCCATCTGCTGTCTTTCTCCTTCTTGTATCATTTTTGGCCTCAAAGCCCGTCTCATCAATTGCATCCCTGCCACCAGGTCTCCAAGATGCCAGCCATGTTAAGATCTCCATTTGCTGCCAAGGATCCATATGAGCCAGCCTATTATTTAGGCTCCTGGCATCAGGATATGAATCTGGCTTTGTTTATTTGTCCACTCTCTGCCTGTGTAATGTCTCATTCAGTGGGTCAGCTTCTGTCTATTCCATTTATTTTTTTTTTTATGAAGGCTACAAGGCTTTCCTCCTGGCCTCTAGAATAGAAGCCTCATCAATCTTTATCACTCGCTGGCTTCCTCCCATCTTATTTTAAGTTTGGAGAATCTAGTGAAAGAAGTAGTGGACCTTTTAAAGCTCTTGTAATGGAGCTGATATGAGTTGAGCTGTGAAAGCTGGAGAATCATTTGTATTATAATTAATTGTTTCTCTGCGAGTGTCCTACTCTAAGCTATAAATTCCTGGAGGACAGGGGCTCTGTCTTATTCCCTAACCCTAACCCTCAAATTGTTTCAGGTACCTAATAACAACCCAACAGATGTCCTTTGATCAGATAAAGATTCCCAGGCTTCCCTGGTGGCTCAGTGGTAAAGACCCCACTTGCCAGCGCAGGAGACATGGGCTCCATCCCTGGTCTGGGAAGATCCCACATGCCACGGGCTGCTAAGCCCGCGTGCTGCGGCTGCCACAGCCTGCACACCCAGAGCCCGTATTCCACAAGAGAAGCCCTCGAACGGCACTGGAGTAGCCCCTGCTCTCTGCAGCCAGAGAAGAAGCTGCATGGCAGCGAAGACCCTGCACAGCCAGAAACAAATGAAGAGAATTATTAAAAAAAAAAAAAAGAAGAAGCATCCTCATTGCTGTAATCATAACCCCTTGTTAACTGGACATTCTTTCAGAAGGAACAAGCCATTTTCCTTTAGACATCAGACGGCTGACAGTTCAGAGTCCTTGGCCTTTTAAGTCATCAAATGCCATCGGTAAGCAAAGCAGAGTGTCTGCAGGGTACGTTTCTGGGCTTAGGGCCTGGGGAAGAAGAGGGAAGGATTCAGTACAACCTGTATTTATTGATCCGCTACAGATCAAGGCCTCTTGGCGTTCATTCTACAAACTCTACTGGGAGCCAGCGTTCCAGGCGCCGTGTAAGGACCAATGACAAAACATGAAGAGCCGCTGATGGCTCTTATGGAGCTCCCAGTGTCTCGGGAAAGGATGACCCAAGTGCACAAGTGATCATCAGACTAGACAGAGAAAATGCGTGCCACGAGAAGGAGATGAAAACATCGTCAAGAGTCCTGCTTCTGAAACGATCCCGAAAGCTCTTGGGATAAGACACTGGCGAAACAGTAACAGTCGTATTTGTGGAACTTGCTGTAACTACAGAGTATTTTCCAGTTCTGGATTCTCCTCTACCGTGAAGCCTGGAAGAGACTCCTCATTTCCTAGAGGAGGAAGGCGAGGCTCGTGGAGGGACGGTGGCCTGGCCTGGATCTCCTCGCTGGGGGTCGGCCGGCCAGGACCTCCCCCGCGGCTCTTTCCTCTCGGGCTGTTGTTTGGTCACTAAACCACGTCTGACTCTTTTGTGACCCCACGGACTGTAGCCCGCCAGGCTATCCCTCCCTGGGACTTCCCCGGCAAGAGTACTGGAGTGGGTAGCTGTTTCCTCCTCCTGGGGCCCTTCCCGACCCGGGACTGAACTCGCATCTCCTGCGCTGGCAGGTGGGCACTTTACAGCTGGGCCGCCTGGGAAGCCCTTTCCTTGTTTATTTCTGGGGAACTGGTGTGAGGTGCTGATTCACAGCAGACTCACCAGTTACCCCTAAAGCCTGACTTAGTTGGCCTGGGGTGTGCTTCTAAAGCCCCCTGAGTGATACTATTGAGGACCATGTGTGTTAATCATATTTTCTTATTCTGTACTTTTGATGCTTTGCTATCTTGGGAACTTGCAGACCCTGGAGGGATGTTCTCCTGAGGCTGGCTCACCAGTTTCTAGAGATGGTAAACAACTCACCCATTAGCGTGCGTTTCATATGCAAACCGAACAACCCAGAGTTCCTACCCCGACCCCTCCCCCTCGGGGCTCCCACACTCGGGGCCACTGTGCACCTGCTCTCACCAGCCGGGGCAGCTGCCTGGATCTTTATGATCATTTTTATATTGAGAACCCCATGGATCTGCACGACGAGGGTAAAGATTATTTGTTAAAATATCAAGGAGGGGACTTTGAGGACAGCAAAGGGAATGTCACTTCTGCTCAGGGCAAGATGGTGTCTCACTGATAAATAGTAATGATCGTCAAACACCAACCAAAGGAGATGAGAGATTCTGGGGAAAGAGCGTCACATTTTGGTGTAGGAAATTGAGCTGATGACATCTCTGTCAGGGAGTAAATGAGCAGAAAAGGAAACACATGGAAAGAGTATTTTAGGTTTCCTAAAGAGCCCTTGACATGGTTCTGCCCCAACATCCATTTTTAAACCTTTAGTTAGCATAGGATGGGGTGGGCAGTGTGGGTTTTTTTGTTTGTTTGTTTGTTTTAATGAATGAGAAAATGGCTTAGAGACAGGGAGAAAAGAACAGTAATGAAGAGGCAGCTCTGGCAGGAGCAGTTCAACTGGCGGGACCCCGACAAGGAGCCCTGGAAACGCTCCCTTGTGATGCTTTTGCAAACAGTCTGGAAGAAGACTGCCCAGTGAAGTCAGCAACTCGGCACATGGCCTTGGACCTTCCTGGGCGGTGGTACGTCAGGCCAATGGAGACGAACGACGGGAGGTCTTCAAGGCTTAGCGCCTGGGCAGGAAAGTGGCAAACGAGCTTCACTGGGGCAAACCCGGGTAATGCATCCAGGGAGGAGCAACATGGTGCTGTCAGCCGGGGACCCAGGGAAGGGGTCGGGCAGGCACCATGCATTTTTGCTGGGACATGTCAGGCAGGACACAAATAGAATACTGGATCTTCCTGGGAAGGGTACCAGGTCAGTAGACGACATCGCTCGCTGTCCCACTGCTTCATGAAATGCCTCTCTTTCACTGTTCTCCCCTACGCCCCAGCCCCTCCTTGCTGGGTGTTCCTTTTAACTTTCTTCATTCTCCTTTTGCACCCATGATTTAGAATGTTGGATTGCCTTCCACAGAGAGTACCACCTCCTTGTGAGTCCCTTGTTCAGTCACTCAGTCGTGCCCGACTCTGCGACCCCACGGACTGCAGCACGCCAGGCCTCCCTGTCCCTCAGTATCTCCTGGAGCTTGCTCGAACCCATGTCCATCGAGTCGGTGATGCCATCCAACCATCTCATCCTCTGTCGTCCCCTTCTCCTCCTGCCCTCAATCTTTCCCAGCATCAGGGTCTTTTCCAGTGAGTCAGCTCTTTGCATCCGGTGGCCAAAGTACTGGAGCTTCAGTGTCAGTCCTTCCAATGAGTATTTGGGGTTGATAGGGCTCCTCCCCCCAACTGGTGCTAAAATAATCTCTAATAACTTGCCCACACAGTTGGATATTTAAAAACAGCCGCCAGATGGGACTTCCCGGCAGTCCGGTGTTTGAAGTTCCACATTTCCAATGCAAGGGGCGCAGGTTTGATCCTTGGTGAGGGGACTAACATCTCACAGGCTGCAGAGCACAACAAACAAAACCACCCCCCAAAAACCAAATAAGGTGTGTTTTTTTAATCCAATAAAAAAAGCCAGCAGAGCCAGGTCGAGTGCTCCCCGCTTTGCCTCCAAGCCCTCTGTTCTGCCAGCCTCTCACTGGGCACTTGCGAATCTAGCCTGTGACTCTCCCTCTCCAGCTGCTCCACCAAGAACTGAGCCGCGGCTCCAGCTCTGGCAGCGCCACCCACTCTCTGGGCAGCACGCTGACCACCGCATGCTGCAGGGCCCCCACAGCCTCAGAGGCGGCCAGAGCCCAGCGGGAGCCTCGTCTCACACGTGTTGCTGTGAAACCACGTCCTCCCCGTCCAGTGCCTCCCCCGGTGGGTAGCAGATTTATGGAAATGGTGCACTTGAAAATTCAAATAGCTTGGGAAATGACGCAGACAACCTCATGGCCGAGAGACTCACAATGGCTTATTATGGCAAACTGGGGTGTTCTGCCTCACTCTGCTTGCTTGTCCAGCCGACAGCAGGATAAATAAGTGTGTTGCACGAGATGGTTTCGGAGGCCCCTTCCAGCTCTCAAATCCTGTGATTCTTGATCCTCCCACCGCGTGTTCTTTGGAGCCACGGTTGGCCCCAGAACGGAGCCAGTGGGGCCAGGAGGCTGACTCAGTTGTAATGGTTTTTGAGAGGAAAAGGAACTGAGAGAGCAGCCTCGACACACACACTGCCAAGTGTAACATAGATAGCGAGCGGGTCACTGCCGCCCATCCCGCAGAGCAGCCCAGCCCTGCCTCTGAGACGACCGATTGGGCTGGGAAGGGGAGGGGCGGGCGGCTGCATATGCGCTCTCACAGCTGATTCACGTGGGTACAGCAGGAATTGATGCAATGTTGTAAAGCAATCATCCCCCAATTAAAAATTTTAAAAAAAGAACTTAAAGACAAAAGAAGCAGAGGTAGGAAGATGCAGCATTACTGGAAATTCCAAACGTCTCCCAGTATGAGTTGGACAAATGCTCTTTGCTCCTCAGGTGGGAGGAGAGAGAGCGGCTGCTACCACCTCCATGTTAAAACATAACTTATTTTTGTTTACTCACTATTTATTATAAACTGAAATGTATTCAGTCGAGAATTCTTAAATTTTTTAATTAAAATGTCACCTATAATCCTATACAGGAGCGATCACCATTAATATTTTGGTGCATTTTCTTCCAATTGTTTTTTAATATTTATCCATCTTTACAGCCATCCATCCATCGAAACCATGCCCATGTATTCCATATTATTTTTAAAAAAAGAAAAATGGTATAGACAACTTCTCCCACTTATCCTGACCATTTTCCTAGGTCATTAAATATTCTTTGAAAATACAGATTTAATAAATTTGCAGTAGTCCATGAAGCAGATAAACCATGATGTATAATAATTTCTACTTTTAGACATTTAGGTGGCTTCTGATTTTTTTTCCCTATCACAAACAATGCCAAGATAAGCATTCTTGCACATGAATCTTTGCATTTTCAATTATTTTAAAGAGATACTTATTGGAATGTAATCTTGGGCCAAAGAATATGAATTCTTTTAAAGCTTTTCATATGCCTGTGTCACCAGAGCGCTTTCCACAGTCTCTATGTGACCCTGCAGTCATGCGCCTCTTTTCATTTAATAACTTCTCAGAATGATGGAGTCGATCGGCTCTCAGCTTCACTTCCTAATTGAATAGAGCACAGGAGAGTGAAAGGTAAAAACACATAATAAATGTTCTACTTGAGGCTGAGGTGCCAAGGAGCACGGGTGGGCAGCAATGACCGTGCCCACAGCCGTGGCAGCGAGTCACTCACTGTATCCGTTTGCTAGGGCTGCCCTGGCAGATTCCAGGTTGGGTGGCTTAGGCGACAGAGTTGAGCTTTCACACTGTTCTGGAGGCCAGGGATCCGCGTCCGTGCGTCGGCAGGTTCCTCCCGAGCCCCTCTCTCTGGCTTGTGGATGGCAGCCTGCTTCGCCACCTCTTCACAGGGCCTTCCTCTGTGTGGGCATCCCGGTGTTCCTGTGTGCCCGAATTCCCGCTTACAAGCACACCAGTCAGAACGGATTAGAGCCCGCACTAATGGCCGCATGGTAAGTCACGTCACCTCTTTGAAAGCCGCTCTCCGAGTGCGGCCCCACTCTAAGGCCCTGGGTGTTAGGCTTTGCACATGGCTCTGGGGATGGGACACATACTACCTAGGTGAAGGAGTGGCTGATGTGGAGGGCTGTGTATTTCTAATCTGAACCCTGGGTTGCTAAGCAGGACTCCTGGACCCTGCAAAGTCCTCTTCTTCCAAGTACTGGGTTGGCCAAAAAGCTCTTTGGGGTTTTCCTGTAAGACGGTAGGGTAAACCTGAACAAACTTTTTGGCCAACCCAATATTCCCCTGCGTCCACAGGGATTGTCTCTGGGAGACTGCATTTTCCAAGATGGCTGCAACGGTATTTCGCAGCTTGCCTGCTCTCCTGCCAGGTGACTTGGTCTCCCCGCTACCTCCAGCCCAGTCAAGAGTCAGCATCTAATTCTCCCTCTTCTTGAATATGGGCTAGTCTCAACCGATAGACGAAGTGATGGTGCATTCCTTCCAAGGCGAGGTCATGCGAGGTCATGCGAGGCCATGCAGTTTCCAGACACTCACTCCCAGATGCTCCCTCCTGGACTCAGCTGCCATGTCGTGTGGGAGCCCAAGTCATATGGAGGAACTGCATGAATGCAGTCTGGTTAACAGCTGCAATCCAGCCCAGCCTGCAAGTAATCCCAACGCAGGTACCAGACAGACATCGAAGAGGATATTCCAGATGATTCCAGTCCCCAGTCCTTCCCTGGCTGCACCCTGATTAAATCCCTGACCCTCAGAACCTGTGAGCAGAGTAAAGTGATTTTTTTTTTTTATACCACGTTTTGGGATGATGAAAGAGGGACAGTGGAATATTCACAGTTGTTCTACGGGCAAATGATGGCACTAGATTATTCTCCAGCTCTCACAACCTTCAGTCCACAGCTCCTTCCACTATTCACTCTTAAACAAGGGCTCATTTTTTCCCAGTGAACCACACACCACTGGGGCACCGGAGACAGGAGGCAGTCACGCTTGCTTAAGCTCCCGAGTGCATCCAAGGACCAGCGGATGGACGTTGCAGAGAGGCCGATGACAATTCAGGGCAAGTGAGACCTTGGTCGTAACCAGAGCTTTCTCCAAATGGAGCGATCTTGAGGGCTGACAAAGAGGAGCTGTGTGCCTCCAGCAGACGATTGGACTTAATAGGCATTAAGATCCGTTCCGACTCTCCCTTTCAGCTGAGATCCCATCGCTTCCACGCCTTGTTCCCAAAGGGAATTTAGAGCTTTCTTGTGTTTGACTTAAAAGTTCCCCTTTTAAACAGGATGCCCTTTAAGATCCCCTCTGATCAGTTTTCATGATGCTGTCTGTATAGTATTCTTCCTTGCCTGCCTCCGAAGCAGGAGACAGCAGCAGGACAGAGCTTATTAACCCGCTCGTTGGCTGGGCACCCTGGACACGTGATGGACATTCACCGAACCTCAGTGACGTGCAGAAACACATTTCCTATCAGAGATTTCTGTGAGGATTAAATATCATGCTTCTGCAAAAACCGATTTTCCCTGGTGGCTCAGCGGTAAAGAATCTGCCTGCCATGCAGGACCTGCAAAAGATGCAGGTTTGATCCCTGAGTGGGGAAGATCCCCAGAGGAGGAAATGGCAGCCCACTCCAGTATTCTCGCCTGGAGGATCCCATGGACAGAGGAGCCTGGCGGGCTACGGTCCATGGGGCCGCAAAGAGTCAGACACGACTGAAGGGACTGAACGCCAACATGAGCGTGTGAAAACCAGGTGGGAGATGTCTATTTGAATCTGGTGTTAAAGTCTCTCCCTTCCTCTAAAGTAAATCTCTCAAAACTTCTCAAAGTCTGCCAACTCCCTTCCTCTTTCCATGCCTAAAATAACTAAGGTCCCCTGTGGAAGAGAGTGATGAAGAGAGAGAGGATAGATAAATAAACAGAAAATATCAACCGCATCTTCCTTAACTTGCTCCAACTGTTCACCAAGTAAGCTGTGCCCCCTGCCCTCTCCCTGGCCTCCTGTGCAGTGGCCTGGATGGCCTTCCCCCGTACATGGCCAAACCTTCACTTGATAGGACACTCCCAAGGGTCTGGGCTTCCCCGATAACTCAGTTGGTAAAGAATCCACCTGCAATGCACGAGACCCTCGTTTGATCTCTGGGTCGAGAAGATCCCCTGGGGAAGGGCTAGGCTCCCCACTCCAGTATTCCTGGGTTTTCCTTGTGTCTCAGCTGGTAAAGAATCTGCCTGTAATGCGGGAGACCCGAGTTCTATCCCGGAGTTGGGAAGAAACCCTGGAGAAGAGAAAGGCTACCCACTCCAGTACTCTGGCCTGGAGAATTCCAAGGACTGTGTAGTCCATAGGGTCGCAAAGAGTCAGACATGACTGAGTGACTTTCACTTTCCCAAGGGCCTTCAGGACCCTGAGCTATTAATTACCAACCCCTCTTTTTAGGTCTCTCTTTCTACAGAAAAGAAACTTCCCTCAAACACCAAATAATCTTACCACCTTCTACCCTCACCTTCACACTAAACCTCTTGAAAATATCACCTCCATCTCCCACTCATTCCTCCCCAACCTGGGGCTGGCTCAGGCTCCTGGTGAAACTGCTGTCCCAGGTCTAGGAGGACAGCTTGGTCACTAAATCCAGGAGTCACTTTTCCATCCAGAGCTCCTGGACACTCTGCTGTCTTTGCCACTGAAGATTCGCTGAAGTCACCCGTCTCCCCATCAGCCGGACAGCACACCCTCTCCTGCCCTTCCCAACCTCTGCTCCCCCCTTCTGTTTTACCCCCAGACCCACATGTCTAGCGTTCATATTGGTGTGATGTTGTTCCACAGACATCTCAACTCTAACATTCAAAGTGGAATCAGTGTTTCTCCCACCTTCATCCCTCCAATCCTGTTCCTTCTCCTGTGTTCACCCTCTTAAGGTCCGTCTGGTCAAGGCTGTGGTTTTTCCTGTGGTCACGTATGGATGTGAGAGTTGGACTGTGAAGAAGGCTGAGCGCCGAAGAATTGATGCTTTTGGTGTTGGAGAAGACTCTTGAGAGTCCCTTGGACTGCAAGGAGATCCAACCAGTCCATCCTAAAGGAGATCAGCCCTGGGTGTTCTTTGGAAGGAATGATGCTAAAGCTGAAACTCCAGTACTTTGGCCACCTCATGGGAAGAGTTGACTCATTGGAAAAGACTCTGATGCTGGGAGGGATTGGGGGCAGGAGGAGAAGGGGCCGACCGAGGATGAGATGGCTGGATGGCATCACTGGCTCGATGGACGTGAGTCTGAGTGAACTCCGGGAGTTGGTGGCGGACAGGGAAGCCTGGCGTGCTGAGATTCATGGGGCTGCAAAGAGTCGGACACGACTGAGTGACTGAACTGAACTGAAGGAACAAAAGGCTGTTTTTCTAGCTGCTCAAGCCAGAAAGCAGGTGTCCTCTTTGACACCTCCCTTCCTCAAGTACGGATCCTACCTTCTAAATAGCTCCCTAATCTGCGCCTTCTCCGCCATCCCTGTCACTGTCAGTTCCTGTGTATTTGCTGCAATGGTCTCCTCTCAGGTCTCCCGGCTTCCAGTCTCGGCCCAGCTCCAGTCCAACCCACCATCCGAATGACGTTGTGTAACTGCCTGTTAAAACCTTGAGTAGATGTTCATTGGTCTCATGCTAAAATCCACACTCCAGGCTTCCTCACCTGGTGCCCCCTCTGTCTGAAAAGTCCTTCTGTCTCCTGGCTATTGACTCAATTCCCGTTTATCCCTCTGGTCTACATTCAGACTTGACTTCTCCTGGAAAACTTTCCTTGACTCCCCCAGACTCCGAGATCTTTTCTCAGATGTTCCTTTAAGCGCTTTCGCTTATCACACAATTACTGTAATTGCTTGTTTCTCTCTTGCCTAGCACTGGAGCTGGCACAAACCAGGAATTTAATAAACACTTGCTGAGGAGTAGGAACGGGAGGAATTACTTTCCAGTGGGTCTTCTAACTTGAGCATGCATCTGAATCCCCTGAGGGCTCACCCTGAGATTCTGACGTTTGGGGTGATGCCCTAGAATATGCATTTCCGACCAGGTGATGATAATGATGGCATGGAACCACACGTTAAGAGCCTAGAAAGGTGAAGGACAGTCACGCGTAAAGAAGGCTGGTAGGAGAGTTTGGAGGCTTGGCGAATTTCTGGTGCAGGCACGTGTGCATGCTCATTCACTTCAGTCGTGTCTGATCCTTTGAGACCCAGGGACTGTAGCCCACCAGGCTCCTCTGTCCCTTGGATTCTCCAGGCAAGAATACTAGAGTGGGTTGCCATGCCCTCCTCTAGAGCATCTTCCTGACCCAGGGATCGAACCCCCCTGTCTCTTGCGTCTCCTGCACTGCAGGCAGATTCTTTAACCCACTGAGCCGCCTGGGAACCAAATGTCTGGTACCTCTCTTTTTTTGCAGCCCCCTTAAGAAGAGCATTTCATGAGAGAGTTCAGACTCTGAAAAGATTCTCAGGAAACTGGGTAGGTAACCAAAGCACAGGCCCCCATAGGAATCAAAGGTAGCACCTGGTGGCTTGGTAATGGGTTGCTAGGCAACGGAACACAGGTGAGGGTGAGGGCAGGATAGGCAGGTGGTGGGGATTTTTGAGTGAGACTAAGGCATTCGGAGGGCAGACGTCCATCAGAAGGCCATGGGAGCCAGATGAAGGAATCCCCTCCATCTTGCCTTGGTTTGCACGTGGACGGGCACAGCATCCCTGTGCGGAGATGTTGATGCAGTAACTTAGCCTCTAATGGGATCGGGGAGTATTTTTCTCAGAAGAGCCACCGAGGACCCATGAGGGACATTTCTTAATGAGTGATAGGTGAGAACTGACTCGGCTCCTCGCCATCTGCTTTTTAAAAATAAGCTCTTTGTTTATTATGAAATACACATTCACATCTGAAATTTTTTTTTTAAATTAGAGAAAAGTCATATAATTCTAAATCCCCTAAAGGAAACATTTAAGTTTGGTATCCACCCTTTTAGAAGAAAAGAATAAAATGAACATAAAAGGGATTGTTTTATTTATACTTGCCCTATGACTTTACAAGAGAGAACACTTAGGTGCATACAGTGGACATTTCTGTATTGATTTTGTCTGCTTCATTCTTTTAACAGTCACGTGGGATTTCATTGTGTGGATTCACCATATTGTACTTAAACTTCCTGGATGGGCAATTAGGTTGCTTCCCATGTTTGCTATTATTAGCAGTGCTGCAATGGACAACCTTAGGCACACATTTGTGCATCTGTGAGGTAGAATGGCTAGATCAAAGACAACTTGTATTTAAAGCTTAGTTACAGATTGCAGGTTTCTCTCCAGAAAGCCTTAATTTATATCTCCACCCACAACCCGAGTGCCCTTTCCCACACACCACTACTTGCCACTGTCACCCCTTTAACTTTTATAAGCCCTATTACTTTAAGTTTTTATTTCTTGGATCAGTTTCTTTGGGCATTCTTCAAGCATTGATTTTTCCCTTTGCATTTGTTCTAGACTTGCCTGTTCATGGGCTTTGCTCATCTTTCTGTTAGGAATTGTTCATCTATTTTCTGTACTGACATAAATACCATTGATATAGAGTTTGTTGCTTGTTTCTCTCCCCACCCCACCACTGTCCCATAAGAGTATCGAGTCTACACATTTGAGTCTATTATGTTCTAGGAAGATGCATATTTTCCTTTTAAAGAAGCAAAATTATAACTGTCATGAAAAAAATCTTTCCTTTTATCTCATCACCCATTATGGGCAAAAGAAGAAGTGGGGGTGGGAAGCACAGAATGAAGGAAAGGAGGTCTGTAGGGAGGAAGAGTGAGAAAAGAGAGCTGTATTCATCATGTCTATTAAGTTTTTGAGACAGTGTGATTCTCCGGCTTTAATTCATATGTGAATCCCTTGGAGATCTTGTTAAACTATGGATTCTGATTCAGCAGGTCCAGGAAGGGATTGAGATTCTTTATTTCTTACCAGCTCCTAGATGAGGCTGATGGACCACATCTGGAAGAGCTTCAGTTTATGACAAGTTGAAAATACCAGCGGTCTCAGTGAACAGTACTAACTCCACTTCAATTATCATTTGTTCTGAAAATCCTTTCTCTAAGTAAGCAGGGAAAACCCTAACTTCTTGTTCTGGGAAACAGGAACTAGCCATAGCTCTTTTTTTTTTTTTAAAAGAAAACTAACTCTGGTTTCATGGAGTAACATGCCTCCACACCTTGGTCCTTTAGAATACGTATATGGCTAAAGCTTTTAAAATATGTATAAAATGTTCACTTCTTGAGACGTTATTGGGATGGATAAAATTACACTGAGAAATTAATTGGCCCTTTGGGGCAGAAACATTCCAGTTCTGTGCCGGCCACCTCCTTGCCCCAGCATTATAGAGGGGTTTCTCTGTAATCTGTTTTCAAGAATACCTAGAGTCCCCCTAAGACAGCAACCTAATGGGTCATGTAAGAGGTAACACTGTCTGGTGTGGAAAAAGTCTTAGAATTGGGCTCAAGAGAGCTGGGCTCCTGCTCTGGCTTTATCAGGGCTACTTTGCGTCTATTAAACTTCCCTGGCTTGGTGCCTTCAACTGTAAAATGAGATGCCATTAGAGCCTCACTTCCTCAGGATGATACTGGAATAAAAAATTTCCCAGAGGTGTCTCCAGACCTTTCGGGGTAGCAGTGATGTCAGTGATTCTGCTGCAACCTCCAGCATACTGGCTTGGCTTTCCAATTTCCAAGCAAGTTTCCATAAAGGTGCCTCTGAACTGCAAAATCAATCACAGCAAAAGAGGCTCAGGGCACTTCTTTGAGTGTCCTGACGTCAAGAAGTTGCCCAAGCCACTGAAGGACAGGGAAGCCTGGCGTGCTGCCTTCCAAGGGGGCGCAGAGAGTCAGGCACGACTGGGCCACCGAACAGCAAGATGGGCACGTGCTGCCATTTGCAAGGAAGGTCACGAGCATGTGTTCCTGGACGAAAGGAAGAGGTTAAATGTGGACTGGACTCAGCTGGCAGGCAGAGTGAGCGCGGTTTGCTTCAGGAAAACTGGTATGAGGAAAGGGAAACTAGCGTTTATTGACTGGGAATTATCTCACTCCTTCCCAACAACCTTGTGAGATGGGACTTGCTCCTTACTCTTTACAGGGACGTAGGGTCAGCAGTTTACCTGGATTTCACAACTGGAAAGCGTGGAGCTGAGACCTCCAAACCTGCATCCACTCCTCAGGTTCCGTCCCACCCCCTCCACATCTCTGAGCAGAGCAGAGGTGCTCAGAAACAAAGCCACGTCACCTCTTTCATCTTGTCTCCCCGATGCACTGGGGGCACACCGCTCACACAGCATGTGGTGGGGGTGAGCGCGATGCCCTGGCACAGGGCTGGCCTGCCGGGGTGGTCAGCGGCCTGTAGGCATGGCTCACTTTCCTCTCTGCTGCTGCTGCTGCTAAGTCGCTTCAGTCGTGTCCGACCCTGTGCGATCCCATCGACGGCAGCCCACCAGGCTCCCCCGTCCCTGGGATTCTCCAGGCAAGAATACTGGAGTGGGTTGCCATTTCCTTCTCCAGTGCATGAAAGTGAAAAGTAAAGTGAAGTCGCTCAGTCGCGTCCCACTCTTAGCAACCCCATGGACTGCAGCCCACCAGGCTCCTCCGTCCATGGGATTTTCCAGGCAAGAGTGCTGGAGTGGGGTGCCACTGCCTCCTCCGATTTTCCTCTCTAGACTCTTACATACCCTGCAGGTTAGAAGGCCCAGGGCTGCTGCCTCCCTGGCGGCTCAGTGGTAGAGAATCCGTCGGCCAATGCAGGAGATGCAGGAGACTCACGTTCAATCCCAGAAAGGGAAATGGCAGCCCACTCCAATATTCTTGCCTGGAAAACCCCATGGACAGGGGAGCCTGGTGGGCTACAGTCCATGGGAGGGGTGTGTGTGCAAAGAGTCAGACAGTACTTAGCCACTGAGTATACATAGGGCTGCTGCAACGGAAACTAATACAGCCCCCCTCCCCAACCGACCGCTCAGTGCCCTTCAGACACCCTTGGTCCCTGGGGTTCTGCTGTGGTATTGGAGTCAGTGGGCACTAGTGTTTCAAGAGGGCATCAGAGAACACGCTAGCTTTGGGTTGCATCTCGCTTTTCAGCCCTCCTCGCGCGAAGTAGGAAGTGGGCAGAGGGCAGGCCCTGGGATCCCATCCCGTTCAGAATCCACCTCTTCGGCTGGCTGCTGTCCTCGGTCCTCAGTTTCCCCACCTTTCCTTCTCAGGGTCATGGTTCAGACTTAGTAGAGGCTGGGGAGCGCACAGTGGGTGCTCTGAAAGCGGGAGCTAGTCCCCCGCTCAGAAACCTCGGCCACGTGACCCGCTGTCCACTCTCCCGCGCCTGGAGCAACACACGCAGCAACAAGGAACCCGCACCCCGTGCTTCCTGGGGACGCAGCCCCGAGCGGGGCGCAGGCCCTCTCCGGCTGCCATCACCACCTGCACGATCGCACTCAGTCATCACAGGCCCTGGGCCTCAGACTGCGTGTCACCTTCCAGGCCCTCCTCCCATAAAAATTCTAGCCTCCCAGCCTCCAGGGCGCTTCGTTCACCCCATAAACTCGGCTAATGCTTACCACACGCGTCGAGCTCCGCCGACCGCGCCCACCCCGCCCTTGCGGGCGCCCAAGGCCCAGAATCAGCAGGAGACCCTCCGTCTAGAGGACCCTCCCCTGGGGGACCCTTGCTCTAGGAGACCCTCTTGGTGCAGGGACCCTCCCCCTAGCAGACCCTCCCTAGTGGGCCCTCCCCCTGGGAGACCCTCCCCCTAGTGGACGACCTTACCCCTAGGGGACGACCCTCTCCCTGGGGGAGACCCTCCCCCTAGTGGACCCTCCCCCTGGGAGACCCTCCCCCTAGTGGACGACCTTACCCCTAGGGGACGACCCTCTCCCTGGGGGAGACCCTCCCCCTAGCAGACCCTCCCGGTAGTGGATCCTCCCCTAGGAGATCCTCCCCCTAGTGAACCTTCCCCCGGGGAGACCCTCCTCCTCGTGGACCCTCCCCCGGGGAGACCCTTCCCCTACTGAACCCTCCCTCCGGGAGACCCTCCCCCTAGCAGAGGCTTCCCCTAGGAGGCCCGCCCAACCCAAGCTGGGAAGCAGCCCAAGCTGTGCTCCCCGCCGGTCGCTCATGACCTTGGACGCGCTTCCAAAGCCAGTGTCCACTCCTCTCAACAGGCGGCGGGTCTGCACCCACAGGTGCCTCCAGTTTCTGGGATCTGAAAACCCGATCCGGCGTGTTTCTTCTCATTTGCAATCCCGGCAACTTGGCGCCTAACCACACGAACGCCGAGCGGGCGGGAGGGGGCGGCTCCCCGGGGGCAGCGGGGCGGGCGGGC
>SJYQ01001301.1:434317-483755 GCA_006410935.1 Redunca redunca | reverse complement strand
GCGGCGCCCCCGAGGAGCCCGCGCGGCGCCCGGCAGCCCCGGCGGGGACGCGGCGGAGCGCGGCGGGCGGCCGGCGACAAAGTTGCGCGCGGGCCGGCGGCGCGGGTGGTGGGCGCTCGCGGCGCTGCAGCTGCACTTGCTCCGGGCGCTGGCTCAAGGTAAGCGCGGCGCGGGCCGCGAGCGGGAGGCGCCCCGAGGGCCGCTCGCGCGAGCCTCCAAGTGGGGAGCCCCTCGCCCCTCCGCGCGCCGGGCGGCGCCGGCCTGACAGGGTGCGAGGCGCCGGCCCCTGGAGCCGCCGCGCCGCCCCGGGCCCCGCTGCCCCTCCGGTCCGGCCCCCGAGCCCGGGGGCAGCCCGGCGGCCGGCGGAGCAGAACTTCGGGTGCCCGCGGCCTCGCCCTCGGCCCCGCGCCGCCCGCCCCGCCCCTGTGCCCCCGGAGACCGCGCTGGCCTGAGGAGGTGCTGCCCCTCTGCCGGCGCCGAGGGACCGCCGGAGCGGGGCGGTGGCGTCTCTCCCGAGCCTGGCCCCGAGACCTGGCTTCTTTCCGAGGCCCGGAACGTCCGCCCCGCCCCCGGCCCGAGCATCCCTGCTCGCTGAAGTTTGCAGGTCTGGGAGGACCAAGGGGGAGGCGGGAGGCGCAGAGGTGGGGTACCAGGCTGCACGCGCCCTCTCGGCGCGGGCTTTCACGCGGCCGCGGGCGGCTCCAGGGGCTTGGCTTCGGTGGTCCTCGGCGTCGCGGGAGGCAGGTGGACGGCAGATGCGAGCACTGAACTTAAATTAGCCGTGTTCCGTGTCCGGAGAAGGTGATGTGTGTGTAGCGACGGATGATGGTTTCAATGGACTCGCATCTCAAAGGTCTGATCTCACAACTGTCATCCGACCGCGGAACGGCAGAGAACTCATCCTTCTCCTGTGAATGTTAACCTGATTGATCCGCACCGAGGGCCTCCCCTCCCTCTCCCCAAGGCTTTCCTAAGTGCCCGCTCTCGTGTTTTGCTACATGGAAACAAATTGCCACATTTCTGGTTAATTTAACTCTCCTCCATTACTTGGAAAATTTTCGTTTCGCTTGTTTGTGCTTTTTTGCTTAATGACTGACTTTGGTAGAAAAGCATTTATTAAGTCGTTTTGTAAAATGGGATCTGGAGATGGCCCGAGAAGCTAGGTTCAAATGAGGAAAGCTAAATCAGTTAGGGATGACCTTTACGATAGAAAGGGTGTTTATTAAGTTTTCCTTTTTTGTCCCCCCCGCCCCCCAACAGTGACTTGCACTTTACAGTAAACTCTGAACCTTAATCCATGCAAAAATTTGTGTACAAGTTCAGAGTGGAAAAATCTGGCTTTGTTTTGAAATATATATATTTTATATTTTAAGTTTTTATCAGTTTGAAGGGTGTCAGTGTGTTGCTTTTTACAACTGTAATGTTAGTGAAATGAACTTAAAACAAGCACTAAGACAAACTTTGTTAGGGAGGAGTATTTTATTCCTCATTGCCAGTAAAAAAAAAAAGGGGGGGTACCTATTTCACATTTTACATTTACATGGTTTATAAAGTGTACAGATCTTTTAGTGTAAAATTTCAAATAGGTTGTCACAAATTTTAAATTCACTGACGGGTTTCTGTTCTCTGTGCTCTGAAATGTGTAATATATCCATCATTTTTTATATCATATTGAAAATTCATATTACAGGGGAGATGTCACCATTTGACAAAAGCTCATGTATCTTGAAAATGAAAATTCTGGGGCTGCTATAGATTTCTGATGGAATGATGAGTTGGCCATATGCATGGGGAATGTATTCTCTTCAATCTTATCAGATAAAATGTAACATTCCAAATGGAACACTTACCACTAGGTTAGAACCAGCCAAAAGTACTATATTACTATGTAGCTAGGTGAAGCAATTCCTAATTTCTCTTTAACTGTTTCCTTCTAATGGCCTTTCATGTGGCTAGGCTTGGCCGTGATACCTTAGGAGAAAACAAGGGCCATATGGAAAAAGTTACATAGTTTCATAACCCAAGTTTTAACCGGAGTGGTAATTGACCATTAAGTGAAACACCAAGTTCAGGTCTTCTAAATGTAACTTTTTAATTGTCCTGGGGTTTCTTTCTACACAGTAATGATAATTTGAATTACATAGACTGCTTACTGGTGGGTGTTTGGGACTTTTCTCCATTGCTAAAGAGTGGAGTCTTTTTAGCTGTACCAGGCAGGTGGCAATGCATGCTTTCTGTATGTTGTCCACTAGGGAGCCACACTTGAGTGTTGAAGAAGGATGCTTTCTGTGGTGAGGATGGCAGGGTCATATGTATCATTTGTGTGAAGTCTGTGGTGTCTTAGCTTTTCTGATGGACCATTACAGGCTTACTGATTCTGATAATGCTCAGTACAGCCTTGTGTTAAGGTGGTGATCATCAAGAGAAGAAGGGTAGGGATGCACTTCTCAGTTACTGCTTGGGGTGGTTCACAGTTCTTAGTTTCTCCTTTGGAGTTATTTCCAGCCCCCTGGACTCATGGCTCTCCAGCTGTGGCGTGTATCAGAATTACTTGGGGAACTGAGTGAACCTAGAGAGGGCCAGCTCTTTTTGTTCTTCAGTGAGTCACACTGAAGTGGTGAACTTGCTTCCAGGTGTCCCTGATGATACTCACCAGAGTCTGAGAACCACTGTCTTGGCTTGCTTAGTTTGTCCTCATCCCATCATCTACTGATTCCCTGTGTTTCTCAAATGTGTTTGCATGTCCAGATCACCTGCGAGCTCTAAACAATACGGAAGGCTGACCTTCATTCCCAGAATCTGTTTTAATTGACTTTTGGTTTGACGTGAGCATCCGGAGATTTAAAAACTCAAGTGGTTCCAGTGCTCAGTCAAGTTTGAGAACCATTGTTTTAATTTTTTTTTTTTTAATCTACGATTGCTTGATTTTTCCTTTAACCTTGTTTTTGGCTGGTCTTGTGGTTCTGTAGACTGTGCACCCCCTTGCTGGACCACGCACAACTCCAGTGAGCTTTCTACACTTTTAGCTGATTTTCACTTGTTCCATGTTCATGATCTCCAACTTTGAAATGTCTTCCAGACTTAATTAGCTTTTGAGTCACTCATTCTATTTATTCCTACCGACATTGTCAAGTTCCTGCTTTGTGCTAGTCTGGGGTTTGCATCAGAATCCCCAGTGCAATTTAAAAATACCCTCGTTTCTTTGGGCTCTACCTCCAACCAGCAGGTCTTTGGAGGGAGAATGTGTGCGTTTAAAAACTCTGCAGGTGATTTCTTGTGTCTTTGTGTTATGGTTTTATCCTTGTAGGCCAGTCTCATACCCAGTTCTCTGTCATCCTTACCCTGACTTGCTGTGACCTGGCCTCCTCCGTGGATCCCTTTTCTTGGGCAAATCTCAGCCTTGAGTAAGGTCTGCTCTGGCCCTGGCTTGCTGAAGAAATCTCAAAACAGAGCTAAATTGGTTCAATACAAATCTACCTTTGTCTTGGGCCCTCCTTGCTTCCCATCCTCCTAGAGTGGTTTGTTTCCCCTGTTCCTCTTACTCCCACACCCACTTCTCACATCTTTGTAATTTGAGTCTCACCTGGATCTTGAGTTCCAGGCTGCTGGCTTCACCGGAGAGTCTTCAAGGTGCCACACTTAGTTGCGTTCAGGTGCATCTTATTAGCCCATGACATGTTTAACAGATGGCAACTGGCCACCTGGTTGGTAGCCATCCTGTAAATCTAATAGTAATTGATTATCACCCTCTGTGCAGTGTTACGTAGGGCCACCTGTACCTCACCCTTCCTGAGCCCTTATTATACGCTAGGCACAATGTGCTTTATGGGTAGGCTCATTTACTCTTCACAGCAACCCCAGAGAGTCAGGTAGCATTTTGTACTCATTTTGCTTATGAGGAAACTGAGGTGCTGAGCTATTAACTAATTTGCTTAGGGTCTCAGGGCTAGGGGTAGAACCAGATTGGAAGGCAGACTGCCTGATCCATGGTTTCTGTGCATAACCAGTGGACTGGGGTATCCCCCACGCAGCCTGTGGCTTTGTGAGGTAGGAGGCAGGAGGGGGAGCAGTCTGATCAATACCAGAGGGAAGATGGCGGCTGATGCTTTCCAAACACTGTACTGAGTTACATGACCTCAAGGTTCAGGTTACCTTATTTACTGTTCCCTTAGAACAATAAAAACTGCATTAAACAGTCTGGGAAACAGAAGAATATGCATAGCCCTCTGCACATACCTGTTCCTCTCCTATAGTAAAATGACATCGTTTTGCCTTTTCTTTTTGAAGACTTTTTTTTTTCTCATAATGTAAATGCCAGATTACAATTGAGAATGGGATTTGAACCCCCCAAAATTGACCACTAGGAGCTTACTAACCATTTCTTTGAATGACACTTGGGAAATACTCACTCAAGTACATGTATTTAAGTTCCTCAAATGGAAATAGAGAGGTGGGGTTTGTGAGGTACTGATCTTTTGTTAGCAGGCATTTTAGCTAACCCCAGTTCAGTTTAGCTACATATTGGGATTATATCTAACCAGAAAGTTTTTGTGTCACCAAATATTGGAGTAAGTCAAAGTCACTCTGGAAAGCTAAGTGGGTGGTGAAGTGGCGCCAAAGAGGATATTGTGGTTTGGTCCTACCTGTGTGTGTGCCCAGTCACATCCGGCTTTCTGAGACCCCGTGGACTGTAGCCCGCCAGGCTCCTCCATCCATGGGATTCTCCAGGCAAGAGTACTGGAGCGGGCTGCCATTGCCTTCTCCAGGGGATCTTCCCGACCCAGGGATCAAACCTGCGTCTCCTGCATGGGCGGGAGGAGTCTTTACCACCGGGGCCACCTGGGAAGCCCTCTAGATTCTACCTGCTGCTGCTGCTAAGTCGCTTCAGTCGTGTCCGACTCTGCGCGACCCCATAGACGGCAGCCCACCAGGCTCCCCCATCCCTGGGATTCTCCAGGCAAGAACACTGGAGTGGGTGCCATTTCCTTCTCCAGTGTGTGAAAGTGAGAAGTGAAAGTGAAGTCGTTCAGTCGTGTCCGACTCTTAGCAACCCCATGGACTGTAGCCTTCCAGGTTCTTCCGTCCATGTGATTTTCCAGGCAAGAGTACTGGAGTGGGTGCCATCGCCTTCTCCAGTGCGTGAAAGTGAGAAGTGAAAGTGAAGTCGTTCAGTCGTGTCCGACTCTTAGGGACCCCATGGACTGTAGCCTTCCAGGTTCTTCCGTCCATGTGATTTTCCAGGCAAGAGCACTGGAGTGGGCTGCCATCGCCTTCTCCGAAGTTCTGCCTGCTAGTTGGCGGCCTTCATATTCTGTCCGTCCTGAGTCCTCGTGTTGTTTCATTGGGGGAACTTGGCGGGGGCAGGGAGTGCCTTCTTCCAGGTGTCCCTGAGGTCAGGGACCAGTAGTGTCTGGTGAGGATGTCCAGAGACTGAGACGGAGTGAAACTCAGAAACTGGGTCATGAACAGGTCATGACTTAAGTTCCTGTAGGAAGTGAGGAGGGCAGTAGCTTTGAAAGTAGACTCTTTAAGTCCAAATCCATGAACGCCGAGTAAAGTGAGGATGGGGAATCAAAATCAGGTTGAAAGGTATAGTACAAAGAGGAGTTAAAGTACAATTATCTAAAAAAAAAAAAAAGTAAAGCTCTCGATGTAAGTTTATGATCTGGCTAAGACTTAGGGTAAGCAGTCACTGATTTTTACCTAATGTAACTGGGCATTTTAATACATATACAGTCCCTTTCATTCTAATTAGTAATTTGACTTCCTCATTTCCATGAGGTATTTTCTTAAAATTTACTCTCAGTTCATAAATCTTTTAATAAAACAGAGCTTTTATTTATTTTAAAANTTAAAAACAAAATAATAATCTCCTTTAATATAAACATTTGTGCCTTATTTTGTCACATGGGACTGCAGCGATGGCCTCTCATGTCATTCTTTTGTAGCAGTGCGTAGAAATTAGTCTTGTGTTTTTTTTAATGATTCCCTGAAATAGAAAAGTCTCTCATAGTTTGATGAATACCCCCCCTCAGTTACCGATCCCATACCTGAGACCTGTTCTGGAGAATACATTGTTACTAACCTTGCAGCTTTGGGTGCTGCTCTTACCATATCCAAACACAGACAGAGCTGGAGATGGATGGGAGCCGGGCGTCAGGAAGCGCTTGTTTGTTCTGGCCTTGAGGTGGTCTGAACCCCTGACAGGCCGCTCTGAAGACAGACTCATTGCTTTGGTCTGGCTTCAGGCTCCCTGTCCCCAGGGTCTCCTGTGGGTATTGTAGGAATGAGAACATTTTATAAAGCTTTCCTGGAAAAAAGGATATGGCGAATGCAAAAGGCATTGGGATAAGGGTTAGTAGACCTGGTTTTTATTTCATTCTGTAACTAACTTGTCATATTAGCAGGTCTGTTAGCATCTGAGTTGATTTTTTTCTCACCTGTAAAAGTTGGAGGTTAAACTACATCTTCAGAATTGTTCTGCCATGATTTTTTTATTTGTATTTTGTCACATCTTTTCTGCCCTTTACCAAGCTTCTGTGTCTTCTATCTGGGGATTCTATAACTCCATATGTCTTAGCTCTTAGGACCTAATTCTCTTCACTTTGCTTTTGCTGTGTGGTGTTTACAATGTCAAAGACAGCTAGGATGCAATATAATATTTCTCCTTAGGTGCTGCCATCTTACACATGATATATTTACTCTAGCTTGAAAGTGGTTCATGCTCAAAATTTTAGGTTCTCTAAAATGAATTAGTGCCGCAGTTTATCAATGAAGACCTGAAGTTTGGAGGAATAAATTTCTTTAAAATGTGAGATGCTTATTTATTTAAATGGCTGGAAGAAAAAAAGGGCAAGACTAATTGAAATCTAGGAGGCAATTAATGCAGTGAGAAAATTTAAAAGAGATGAAATAGTGATATGACAGTGTTTATGTTTACTGGACAGTGGCCATCAGTAATCGACGAGATTAGCGGGTGCTGTTTCTGGGTGCCGCCTAGTCCTGTGTTGGTTGTCTTCATTAGGGGCTGTCAGTAAATCAAATGGTTCTCAAAATTCACAATAATTATTTTTCACTTTACCAGGCTTAGCTGGCATGCTGTTGTATACAGACAATGTCTAGTGAAGATAACAGCTATCCATTAAATCTAGTTTCTTAGTAATGAATGTCAGTCAGATAAATCTTCTAATGCACCGATATCTGGAGATCAGCTTGCTGGACATGGGCCAAGCCTGTAGTTTCTGCAGTGTTTGGGGTGTGTGTGTGTCTGTGACTTTGGGGGTGTGGCTGATGAGGATGGGCGAGACTCCGGGGCCCATACTATCACCCAGGTAAATTTAGCCTCTGATGTAGTGTTTTGTTGCCTTTTCTCTCTTCTAGAACTCTCTTCTGTATTCTAGACATGATTCTTTATTGTGAGAGGTTTGGAAGCTCTCAAATATGTAAGCTTGATGTTTTGAAGATGAACAATCTTTCCAAGAGAAAGACTGTAGGAAGGTAACTTAAAAATGACTATGGCAATTGGAAGAGGAATATGGCTACTCAGAGTGCTGTTAGTTACCTTTATTAAGAATTTTACCAACCCAAGCAGGCTAGTTGAGAAAGTTAGATTTTGGGTGAGGAGAGAGAGCACAGCTTATATCACACGGGTATAACCTGTTTGTATGTTACATCCACAGGTATCTATGGGTTTTTCTCTTTAGTGTGAGCCTTAATTTGGTGTATATTGTGGTTGAAGGTCAGTTTTATCTCACCTTCCCTCTAGGTGTTAAATGTGATGCAAAAAGAATAGGAGGTTTTGATTTTGTGGGCCAAGCCCGCTGTACACTGAGCGTCAGTGTTGATTTAATACATGAACCACCAGATGGCAACAGGAAAAGTATTTATATAGGATGTAATCTCTAGTTTGTGGAGCTGTTTTTTTTCCCCCTCCCTTCCATGGTACACTGCTTTTCAGCACTTCATGCAATATATAAAATTCTTGGCTATGAGCAAGGTGAATTCATAATACCTTACAATGCAAATCACAACCAGGAAATAAAGTAGTGGTGAAGTATTACTTGGGGAAAAAAAGACATTTTATTTACATGAGTGCATGTATAAACTGTTCCCAGAGGGAGTGGGTTTCTAAGGACGAACTTTATGATTTATATTATTGTACAGTTACGCTTTTTCTAATTTTTTTATTCAATGTTTAGCTCTATAGCAATCTATGATGATTTGCAGAACATAAAAGAAAACATGGTTCTTAGCCTCCAGCATTTTATGTAACACCTTTAAAAGGAGGAGATACATGAGTTAACAAACATTCTGTGTATTTATGTATTTTCTGGCCAAAGGTGTTTTCACTTTATGTGGAATTTGTTGTATTTTTGCTGTGTAGGTGTCCCCCTTTTCTAAGTGTGTCTTCTTGGCTTTTCTAAGGTTTTTTTGTTTTTCCTTAGCTAAGACTTTCTTGGTTGCAAACTAGAAACTCGGTCTAAATGACTTAAGAGAAAAATGATTTTATTGAAGGCATCTTGAGGTATCAATGTTACAAGACAAATACTTTGAAACTTGGCAAATTTAAGATTCAGCTCCATCTCTGGGTTCAGTTCAGTTGCTCAGTTGTGTCCAACTCTTTGCAACCCCATGGACTGCAGCACACCAGGTTTCCCTGTCCATCACCACCTCCAGGAGCCTACTCAAACTCATCGGTGATGCCATCCAACCACCTCCTCCTTCTCCTACCACTTCAATCTTTCCCAGCATCAGGGTCTTTTCAAATAAGTCAATTCTTCTCATAGGTGGCCAAAATATTGGAGTCTCAGCTTCAGCATCAGTCCTTCCAATGAACATTCAGTACTGATTTCCTTTAAGATGGACTGGTTGGATCTCCTTGCAATCCAAGGGGCTCTCAAGAGTCTTCTCCAACATCACAGTTCAAAAGCATCAATTCTTGGGTGCTCAGCTTTCTTTATAGTCCAACTCTCACATCCATACATGACTACTGGAAAAGCCATAGCTTTGACTGTATGGACCTTTGTTGGTCAGATAAAGTCTCTGCTTTTTAACATTCTGTCTAGGTTGGTCATAGCTTTTCTTCCAAGGAGCAAGCATCTTTTAATTTCATGGCTGCAGTCACCATCTGCAGTGATTTTGGAGCCCCCCCCCAAAATAGTCTCTCACTGTTTCCACTGTTTCCCCATCTATTTCCCATGAAGTAATGGGACCAGATACCATAATCTTAGTTTTCTGAATGTTGAGCTTTAAGCCAAGTTTTTCACTCTCCTCTTTCACTTTCATCAAGAGGCTCTTTAGTTCTTCTCTTTCTGCCATAAAGATGGTGTCATCTGCATATCTGAGGTTATTGATCTTTCTCCTGGCAATCTTGATTCCAGCTTGTGCTTCATCCTGCATTTCGCATGATGTACTCTGCATAGAAGTTAAATAAGCAGGGTGACAGTATACAGCCTTGATGTACTCCTTTCCTGATTTGAAACTAGGCTCTTTTTCCATGTCCAGTTCTAACTCTTGCCTCTTGACCTGCATAGAGATTCCTCAGGAGGCAGATCAGGTGGTTTCTGGTATTCTTATCTCTAAGAATTTTCCACAGTTCGTTGTGATCCACACAGTCAAAGGCTTTGGTGTAGTCAATAAAGCAAAAGTAGATGTTTTTCTGGAACTCTCTTGCGTTTTCAATGATCCAACAGATGTTGGCAATTTGATCTCTGGTTCCTCTGCCTTTTCTAAATCCAGCTTGAACATCTGGAAGTTCACTGGAGCCAAAAATTCAAAACCTCTCAGGTGCTGTCCTCTTTGTCATCATCTCTATTTGCTTCTATTCGTGTGTTGGGGTCCTTCTTGATGCTCACTGAAATTGCCTTTCTCTTTGTGACTGAAATGGGCTGTCACCAGCCCATGGGCTGTCTGCATTCTTCTGCCTCAGACTCTGAAATAAAGATTGACTTAAAGCTTTGGTTGTGAAATAGTCAGATTTGTATTTTAAAAGGATTATCTTGAGAAGAAAAAAGCACTTTGATTGCAAAATTGAGAATGGGTTGGGAGAAACCAGAATGCCTGTAGACAAAGTTAGACTGTGTCACCTGTTGACATGAGAGAAAGTCATAGCTTGGGCCAGGGTGGTAGAGTTGGAGATGAGAGAGGAGGATGGATGGGTTGAGAGTGAAACAGGGGACAAAAGGTGGACAGGATTTGGTAATAGGTTGGATACAGAGGCTGAGTGAGAATGTCAGGTGGTAGTGTCTGACTTTCCAACCTGCATGCCTGGGTGATTAGGGGAGTCAGTCACTGAGGTTAGACACCTTAGTTTGGGCAGGGTAATCATGATTTTCAATGTATTAATGTGAGGTACCTTTGAGGCATCCAGACAGACTTGTCAAGAAGATGTTTTGATGTTGATTTTGCAGTTAGAGGATAGCTCTGGGCTTTTGATATAAATGCTTGTGGAGATAATGTAGCCTGTTTAAGAGGAGAGGCTTGGCGTAAAATAAAATCGACTCGTAAAAGCTAGCTGCGCTTCCTTGGGTCAGCTCGTTAATCCCCTTTAAGCATTACTCCTCACCCCTGAAGTATGATTGTACAGTGTCCCTTCTTAGTTGCACCTACTTCATATAGCTATTGTGAGAATCGGTTGAAATGATCACAGATAAGGAAGGTATTTAGCCAAGTACACAGTATGTCTCCAGTACAGGTTAGGTGGTGGTATGGTTGTTTACACTTTTGTGAACAGGAATCATGCCTCATTCATTTTGTCTTTTCCCATAGTTCTGAAGTGTTAGTCACTCAGTCATGTCGGATTCTTTGTGACCCCATGGACTGTAGCCTGCCAGGTTCCTCTGTCTATGGGGATTCTCCAGGCAAGAATAATGGAGTGGGTTGCCTTTTCCTTCTTCAGGGGACTCTTCCTGACCCAGTGATCGCACCTGGGTCTGCTGTAGTGGGAGAGCCATCAGGGAGGTAACTAGGCACTAGGGCAGAATGGGGCTTGGGAGCAGCTGTCGTGACAGAGTGTAGCCCCGTCAGTGTGGCAGTGACTTGCTGGTTAAGCTGAAGGAGGAAGAGAGGGATTGATGAGAGTGAGTTTAATGCGAGGACCAAGAAAAGGTCATTGGATTTGTTGATAAAGCGGGAAATGTCGACTCTCTTTAGTATAATTTCACTAGCGTTGTAGGAACATAGAGCAGATTGAAGCTGATTGCAGAGTGAACGGGCAGTGAGAGTGGAGTCGACGGGTGTTTTTCTCGTACTGTTAAAACTCTCAAGCAAAGAACTGCAAAGGCATTTGAAGTGTGTAGTGACAGTGCCTTGGGAATATTTATCTTTTCCAATTTAAAAACTGTTCTCAAGGCTGAAAAAAATTGTGGGCTGTGTCAACTGGCAAAATTGTAAGTAACCATCACAATTCTCTGAAGTGATCAATTCACAGTTTCATATTTTGTGACTCCTGGAGGCTTCTAGCAACATTGCTACTGGAGCCGATGTAGAAGACTTCCACTCCCACCCTGCTGTAAACACATCGACACTGCGGACAAAGGAGAACGAGGACGAGCAGAAGCATTCCTGAGGCTGGTGAACCAGGAGTCCCAAAGGTCAGAAGTGGAAAGAGAGTTTAAAGCCAGGGTGTAATTGGGAGCTCAAGGCCTGTGGTGGTTTTAGATCTGGGTATAGGACCCAAGGGTCTCATGAAGGAATAGGAGATATGGTGTTAGTTCTGTTTAAAGAAGGAAGGCAGAGTTGGGGTCTTCCAGTATAAAATCTCGAGGGGTGTCCCATCTGAGAAAAGAAGACTAGAAAAGTCTTGCCCACTAGACTGAGGGAGTACAAAGAAATGTGTTGTCCTCCGGGGCTGTGTGTAGCTAGGAATAAAAAAAGCAAGCCCATACCTCACATTGGGGGTAGGTTAAAATTTAACATTTCTTATAGTGTAACTAACCCTCAAGCTAAGAAATTGGCACAAAATCTGGTCCAGAATTGTGGGAGCCCTCAGAAATAAGTGTGAAACTGTGCTGCAGAGCAGAGGAACAACCTGGGACTCAATAGAAGAAACCACTCATGCTAAGGATGAACTTGAAATAGAACGTGCCAGTCACACAAGGAAGTGAATCATGACAAAGGAGCTTTGGCAGATGTTGTAAACAGGAGAAAGGTGCTCCTGGGACATGGGACAGAAATCACTTGGTTAAAATTATTAGCGATAATAAGACTGCAATGGAAGACCATCACAGACTGGGAAGAGAACACACAGATTTGGAAAGGAACCAAGTAGAATTTCTAGAAACCTCAA
Source organism: Redunca redunca (assembly GCA_006410935.1). Classification (NCBI taxonomy): domain Eukaryota; kingdom Metazoa; phylum Chordata; class Mammalia; order Artiodactyla; family Bovidae; genus Redunca; species Redunca redunca. The sequence goes on along the minus strand of SJYQ01001301.1, from coordinate 471,469 downwards.
GTAACCTCAGTGCCTAGGTTAAACAGCTTGCTGCTGCTGCTAAGTCACTTCAGTCGTGTCTGACTCTGTGTGACCCCACAGACGGCAGCCCACCAGGCTCCCCCGTCCCTGGGATTCTCCAGGCAAGAACACTGGAGTGGGTTGCAATTTCCTCCTCCAGTGCATGAAAATGAAGAGTGAAAGTGAAGTCACTCAGTCGTGTCTGACTCTTCACGACCCCATGGACTGCACAGCTTGAGTGGAATATAAATGAAGAGAAAACTATTGATCTTTGAGGGGTTCTGAAGAAATTGCTTGGGAGAGAGATAGAGTGGAAAATGCGTGGTTAAGACTTACGAAATTTAGTACAAGAAAGTTCACTGTTACCTTCTGTGAGCTTCCTGAAAGAGAAAATAGAGTGGGAGAGAGACTCTTCAAAGATATGATGGTAGACATTTTCTCATAATAAATACAAGGCTTACTTCGTAGGTTCAAGAAGCACAGTGAACCCCAAGCAAGGTAAAAACAATTCCATACCTAGACAGAGTGTACCTGAAACACTAGGAACAAGATAGAAGCCACTGGAGGAAAGCCATTGTCTAGACTAGAAAATGTTTTGTTGGTGGCAGACGGTGATAGATTGTTATCTGCAGAGTGCTTTTGGAGAGAGACAAACATCAACCTGGCATTCTGTATCCATATGAAGTAATACTCAAGGATGCAAATGAAACAAAAGTTTTGTAGATGGAGACCAAATGGATCACTTTTGCTGAAGGAGCTACTAGAAGATGTGCTTCAGGAAGAGAGAAATGGAAAACGGAAAGAAGGAGTGAAACACCACCAGTGGAGTGCTGACACGGGGTCCAGAACCTGGCGGGTCAGCTGAAACAGTCCCGGTGGGGCTGCGAGTAGGCAGGGCAGCTAGAGTCTGAATTCCGCTTAGCACTTGGGAATGCAGAGGTGAAGGACTGAGGCAAAAAAGACTGCGAGACAGCGGTGATGAATTCCTTGCCTACATGAGAAGATTCTTGCCACTTTGGACCAACGTCAAGACCTCCATGTTTGGCCAACACATTCCATAATGACCTCCTTGACATTCCGAATTGGGGTCTGAGCTGTGGAAAAATAGGACTTGAATCTTAGCTATCAGATATGCAATGCACAGGGTAAACTACACTTAACATTTGAAGGAAAGCATACATATGGAGGGAGGACCAAGATACAAAGAAACTCAATGGATGAGGATAAATTGCAGATGAAAGTGTTGACTTTTGCCATGCTGTGTCAATTTGATATGATTGGCTGGTGGTTTTTGACCAACTACTAGACTTTGAAAATTGCTTAAATCTAGTATCACAGTATTATAAAGACAACAATCATCTGGATCTTAACTGTGCTGTTCCCCGTGGGATCACAAGTGTGAAAGGAAAGCTGTGGCATGCTTTTATGTGGATAGATACTTTGTAGCAAGTTAGAATCTATAGTTTAACATTTTATTATCTGAAAATACAGCTTAAGAGGACTTTTAGAAACTACATTTCTTCGGTTTGAAAGTTGCTCTTTCTTGGGTAAATAAACTTAATTTCATCATAGACGATGGAGAATAAAAAACTCTAAAAAAACAAACAAACAAAACCCAAACCCCATTTGCCCTTCTCCGAAGTCAGCTAGTGAGGAAACACTGGGAGTCTTAACCTGCTCTGACCCCCGTCCCCCACTTTTAGGGAATAAGTTGGGTTGGATGGAGTCCGGTGCACTGTATGTAACAGTGGCAGGCAGCTCTTACCAAAATGGTGAGGTCTGAATTTTTATGGCATCTTTTCCAGTGGCTGATGTAGCACATGAGGAAACTACTGTACTATGTTGGTGCTAAAAAGATGCTGTAGAAGCGGATCTAATCGACATGGAAGGATGTTCAGAATATATTAGGTGAAAAATGAGGTTATAGCATGGTTTGTACTGTGTGATGGCATGTCTTTATCGAGTGCTTCTCATGCAGCAGGCAATGTGCTGAGGCCTTTCTGTGCAAGATCTTGTCTTGTGACAGTCCCTGCTTCGTAGATGTGGAAATTGAGGTGCAGAGAATTTGAGCTCGCCCACTTAGTAAGTGATGCAGATAGGCTTTGAATGCAGTTCCGGCCAACTCCAGCGCCCCGCCCCTGCCCCCTGCCCTGTGCTGCCCTTGCATGTGACCGAGCACAGGTGCTGGGGTGTTTCTGACACAGGGTCATTCACACGAGTGTCAGTAGACAAGGACCTGGGGCGCGGCGCACGGGCACATTGAAGCGGCTGTCTCTCGATTTTATTTCCTTTTACTTTCCTCTAATTTCTAATTATTCTATAACGGGCTTGGATTGCTTTTGAAATCAGAAATACTATAAAACTTATAGAACGGTGTAACAGACTACAAAAAAGTAATGGGGATATAGTTTTAAGTCAGAAATGGATAAGAAATTACTGTTTTATATTCAGCAAGTATGGTTGAAGGAATAGACCAGTCTGCTTAAAGTGCTTATCTCTGTGTTATGGGAAATTTTTCTTTTTTTCTGTAAGTTCTAAGTTTGAAACAATAAGCATTTATAATTTTAGAAACATTGTGAAAGCAGTCATTATTTGCCATAATGCGATATTAGTGGGTTTTGGGAAGAATATGGTATTAAGGCAATTCAGTGGCTCCGCTTGAGATTGCTTTAAGGGGGACTTGGGGTTTTGGTGCTTTCTCCTATTCAAGGAAACTCACTGTTCTGGGCCTTATTTTGTTCATCTCCTTGAAAAAGGCATGCAGTGTCTTAAATTACAGGCTTATTGTAAGAACAAAAACTCCTTTGAAAGATGAGTTGATAAACACATTTGTACCATCGATTTTTTTAGTTAGTGATGTTTAATATTTTATGATTCTGGTGTCACTTCTCCCAGTAACAGCTCTGATATCAAATACTTTTAATAAGTTTAAATTTTAATGACATTATGTACAAAAGCTTTGCAGCATGTAGCTTGTGTTCAGTGAAAATTAGTGATTTTAAATTTGCGTTTTACGTAAATTATGAACTAATACATATATATTAAATATAAATGCAAATTACAAGAGTATTATGTATGAATGCAGTACTGTAGTTGACCACAAAAGATGCTGCTTCTGAGAATGACCCTGGTACACAGCAGGGAAGCCCCCTGGCCGTCTCTCTGCCCTGTCATCTCTTGATTTGTTTTCATGGAGTTCTGCAGAGTCCTGCAGCTTCAGAGCTTCTCTGGTTCTTGCTGACCCTGAAGTTTACAAGCTTAACTTTTCCTCAAGTCTGTTTTCCAGTATGACTTCCTTCTGCTTAAGCTAGCCGGTATAGTGTTTTCTTGGAGCAAACAACATTCGAACCTTTTAAAATGGGAAGGCATAGTAAGCACTGCCAGTAATTTTGAACTGTATTATAAATTAAAAACTGTACAAGCTCTAATAGTAAATGTTTCAAGGCAAGCAAAGGAACATGTTCTGAATTCTGCATGGGCGTATTACTCATTGAATTACAATAAGTGGATTTGGCCTTTGCCTGTTTTGGTCTTGCTTCCATCTTAACCACTCTCCAGATCAATTGGAAGTGAAAGCTCCTCCCTCTAGCCCTGCTTGAGGCGCTGTTGTGCCTTCAGCCCCTCCTCTGTTTCTGTGGCTTGGCTTCCTCTGTGGCTGTGCCCGCCTTGGCCTCCGGGATGGGCTCTTCTCTGCCCCTTCCTGTTCTCTTGGCATGCTGTTTTTGAGGGGCTGCTGTTCTCCCCTTCCTCACCAAGGTTGCTCACCTGCAGCCTCTCCTCCGTGTGTGTGGCAGCATGTGCGGTCCATGTTCAGGGTGTGAGCAAAGTCAATAGGCGCGGACCTTTAATTGTGGAAACATCTAGAAATGATGCTTTATTAAAGTAGATGTGCCTTTGTGGTTCTTAAGCCTCTTTCTTCCATTTAGTTTTGGTGAGCAAGGAGGCTTAGAGTGTCTTTTCATGGCAGGATTTTAGTTTACAGTTACGTTTTATTATGTAGTGCTTCTGTTAGGTCCATACCATTTCTGTCCTTTGTCGAGCCCATCTTTGCATGAAATGTTCCCTTGGTATCTCTAATTTTCTTGAAGAGATCTCTAGTCTTTCCCATTCTGTTGTTTTCCTCTATTTCTGTGCATTGATCGCTGAGGAAGGCATTCCTATCTCTCCTTGCTCTTCTTTGGAACTCTGCATTCAGATGCTTATATCTTTTGTTTTCTCCTTTGCTTTTCCCTTCTCTTCTTTTCACAGCTATTTGTAAGGCCTCCCCAGACAGCCATTTTGCTTTTCTGCATTTCTTTTCCATGGGGATGGTCTTGATCCCTGTCTCCTGTACAATGTCACGAACCTCCGTCCATAGTTTATCAGGCACTCTATCAGATCTAGGCCCTTAAATCTATTTCTCACTTCCACTGTATAATCATAAAGGATTTGATTTAGCTCATACCCAAATGGTCTAGTGGCTTTCCCCACTTTCTTCAATTTAAGTCCGAATTTGGCAATAAGGAGCTCATGATCTGAGCCACAGTCAGCTCCTGGTCTTGTTTTTGCTGACTGTATAGAGCTTCTCCATCTTTGGCTGCAAAGAATATAATCAGTCTGATTTCGGTGTTGACCATCTGGTGATGTCCATGTGTCGAGTCTTCTCTTGCGTTGTTGGAAGAAAGTGTTTGCTATGACCAGTGCATTCTCTTGGCAAAACTCTATTAGCCTTTGCCCTGCTTCATTCCATACTCCAAGGCCAAATTGGCCTGTTACTCCAGGTGTTTCTTGACTTCCTACTTTTGCATTCCAGTCCCCTATAATGAAAAGGACATCTTTTTCGGGTGTTAGTTCTAAAAGGTTGTGTAGGTCTTCATAGAACCATTCAACTCCAGTTTCTTTAGCATTATTGGTTGGGGCATAGGCTTGGATTACTGTGATATTGAATGGTTTGCCTTGGAGATGAACAGAGATCATTCTGTCGTTTTTGAGATTGCATCCAAGTACTACATTTCAGGCTCTTTTGTTGACCATGATGGCTACTCCATTTCTTCTAAGGGATTCCTGCCCACAGTAGTAGATATAATGGTCATCTGAGTTAAATTTACCCATTCCAGTCCATTTCAGTTTGCTGATTCCTAGAATGTTGATGTTCACTCTTGCCATCTCCTGTTTGACCACTTCCAATTTGCCTTGATTCATGGACCTGACTTTCCAGGTTCCTATGCAATATTGCTCTTTATAGCATCGGACCTTGCTTCTATCACCAGTCACATCCACAGCTGGGTATTGTTTTTGCTTTGGCTCCATCCCTTCATTCTTTCTGGAGTTATTTCTCCACTGATCTCCAGTAGCATATTGGGCACCTACTGACCTGTGGAGTTCCTCTTTCAGTATCCTATCATCTTGCCTTTTCCTACTGTTCATGGGGTTCTCAAGGCAAGAATACTGAAGTGCTTTGCCATTCCCTTCTCCAGTGGACCACATTCTGTTAGACATCCTGGAATGTGAAGTCAAGTAGGCCTTAGAAAGCATCACTACAAACAAAGCTAGTGGAGGTGATGGAATTCCAGTTGAGCTGTTTCAAATCCTGGAAGATGATGCTGTGAAAGTGCTGCACTCAATATGCCAGCAAATTTGGAAAACTCAGCAGTGGCCACAGGACTGGAAAAGGTCAGTTTTCATTCCAATCCCAAAGAAAGGCAATGCCAAAGAATGCTCAAACTACCGCACAATTGCACTCATCTCACATGCTAGTAAAGTAATGCTCAAAATTCTCCAAGCCAGGCTTCAGCAGTACGTGAACTGTGAACTTTCAGATATTCAAGCTGGTTTTTGAAAAGGCAGAGGAACCAGAGATCAAATTGCCAACATCTGCTGGATCATGGAAAAAGCAAGAGAGTTCCAGAAAAACATCTATTTCTGCTTTATTGACTATGCCAAAACCTTTGACTGTGTGGGTCACAATAAACTGTGGAAAATTCTGAGAGAGATGGGAATACCAGACCCCCTGACCTGCCTCTTGAGAAACTTGTATGCAGGTCAGGAAGCAACAGTTAGAACTGGACAAGGAACAACAGACTGGTTCCAAATAGGAAAAGGAGTACATCAAAGCTGTATATTGTCACCCTGCTTATTTAACTTATATGCAGAGTACATCATGAGAAAGGCTGGGCTGGAAGAAGCACAAGCTGGAATCCAGATTGCCGGGAGAAATATCAGTAACCTCAGATATGCAGATGACACCACCCTTATGGCAGAAAGTGAAGAGGAACTAAAAAGCCTCTTGATGAAAGTGAAAGAGGAGAGTGAAAAAGTTGGCTTAAAGCTCAACATTCAGAAAACGAAGATCATGGCATCTGGTCCCACCACTTCATGGGAAATAGATGGGGAAACAGTGGACACAGTGTCAGACTTGATTTTTTTGGGCCTCTAAAATCACTGCAGATGGTGATTGCAGCCATGAAATTAAAAGACGCTTGCTCCTTGGAAGGAAAGTTATGACCAACCTAGATAGCATATTGAAAAGCAGAGACATTACTTTGCCGACTAAGGTCCGTCTAGTCAAGGCTTTGGTTTTTCCAGTGGTCATGTATGGATGTGAGAGTTGGACTGTGAAGAAAGCTGAGCACTGAAGAATTGATGCTTTTGAACTGTGGTGTTGGAGAAGACTCTTGAGAGTCCCTTGGACTGCAAGGAGATCCAACCAGTCCATTTTAAAGGAGATCCGTCCTGGGTGTTCCTTGGAAGGAATGATGCTAAAGCTGAAACTCCAGTACTTTGGCCACCTCATGCGAAGAGTTGACTCGTTGGATAAGGCCCTGATTCTGGGAGGGATTGGGGGCAGGAGAAGGGGATGAGTCTGAGTGAACTCCAGGAGTTGGTGATGGACAGGGAGGCCTGGTGTGCTGCGATTCATGGGGTTGCAGAGTCGGACATGACTGAGCAACTGAACTGAATTGATGTAGTGCTTATTCCATATGAAGAATTATGAGTGGGAAAAGGATGTACTTTTCTGATCCTGGTCCTTTCTTCTTGAGGTCATCACTGTTCTCTGTTCGATTATTCTTTCAGTGATAATTTTTGTGTAAGGCAACCATATATGTGTATCCCCCCCCACCCCGCCTCGACCCCCACCACTTTAGCATTATAGAAATGGTAGCCTGCTGTTATATACTTTTGGAGAGTGGACTCAGCATAGTTATTCACTTAACAATGTGTCATTTCATGTTAGGAAATACAGATGTATCTTATTTTTAAATACGTGTATAGAAAATGTGCTTGTAAGTCATTGGCTATGGTGCATTGGCATTATAACATGATATCTTAAGTCTTAGAGCTGGGTTCAAATCCTGGCTTTGCCATTTATAAACTGTGTCACTTTGGGCAAGATACATAACCTGTCTGTTTCAGTTGCCTATTTATGAAATCAAAAGTTAGTATCTCTTCACAAGGTTTTTGTAAGGATTAGAAGAGAAAATGTATGTGAAGCACTTGGCACAATGTCTTGCTTAATATTAATAAATCATAGCTGTTATTATGGTCCTAAATTTATCAGATCAAGTGAACCGCTAATGTATTTCTCCTGCCTCAACTGAAGTAGAAGACACAGGAGGCGGTACATGGTTCTTGACCTCTTAACTTACGTGGGTTGTCCCTTTTCTACCAGTCTGTTATTGTTTATATTCGCTCCTGCTCCTCTCCTCACCCTCTTCCCGGTCAATAATATGCGTTTCTTTTACCTGTGAGGTTCTGGCCGGTCAGTGGCATCCTCCTGCCACTGCCTCGTTGCTTTTCCGTTGCTAAGTCATTCTGAGTCTTTGTGACCCCATGGACTGCAGCATGCCAGGCTTCTCTGTCCTTCCCTCAGTCCTGGAATTTGCTCACACTCATGTCCATTGAGTCGGTGATTGCCATCTGACTATCTCATCCGCTGTTGCCCCCTTCTCCTCCTGCCTTCAGTCTTACAAAGCATCAGGATCTTTTCCAGTGAGTTGACTCTTTGCCTCAGGTGGCCAGAATTAGGTGCTATCATTTGTGCTTTAGTATAAACCTCAGCAGAGAAGGCATGTTTCTGTTGATGATACTCTGGAGTGAATTTAATATTGGCAATTACATTTAGTCATGTCGCTAGACAGGATGATGATTCTTGTGACTGGGATTTCAACTGGGATAGAACTGAGATTTGGATACCGATGCAGCTGACAGAGAGGGTTAAGTGTGGGCCTGAGGTTCTACAGAGGCACTTCTGCTGTGGGCCTGTCTGGAAGTGGCCCTAGGAGGCCAAACCATGATGGGGGAAGTGTGTGTGTGCATGGCTGGGGGCATGCAGTGATACATTGTTCACTAAAAGCTATCAGGAGAAGTCAGAGGCAGTGGGTTCTCATGGCGGAATAGTACGCAGGGCATGGTGTGTTTTTATAAAAAAGAAAAAAAATTGGTGTGTATAAACCAGATGAGCTTCCTTACTGAACTCTTAAAGTTCTGCTCCAGAGTACAAGCTGTCTAGCTGTGGGAAGCCCCCAGCCTTTTCCACAGGGGAGGCATGAGTCTCACTTGACAGAGTCTGCCAAGCTGTCACACTTGGAGGGCCGAGGATTGGTGCACCCAGGAATGCTTGTGGACCTTTTAAGGGAGTTGAGTGCCTGTAAGAGTGTCTGGGGGCTTAGCTGCCCAGTTTAAGGTGTTAATTCACATCAGTGTGATTTCATCTGTTCCCACCGACTCGTGTGGCCTAAACAAGCCGCCTTATATTTGAGAGGTTTTTTTTATCTTCTCTTCAAGGTTGTGTTTTCTGGCTTCTTGGCTTTGATAGGTTTTCATTACCTGAATGATACATGTGTGCACTGTTTGATAATCTTAATGTTTTTGTCCCCACTGAGTTTCTGTCATGTGTTGTGGTCATGCGTGAGGCTCTGTTATCTCCTCCCAGGGTATCTGGTGATGGCCTGCATGTCCTTGGTCTGTGTGTTGCCAACTCAAACAGCCTTTCTGCCATGGAACTGTAATCGCTGAAAGAAATGGATAGAGATGTAGCTATTGAAATACACTTGAAACGTTCTGTTCAGGGAGTTCACTTTTGTTACTGTTTCTTTATATTAAAAATCTGATTTCCTCCATTTGTCTAGATCTATTCCATTCTTAGAAATTCTTTTTTTTTTCATTTACTTTTCTGAAAATTTGAACATTTAAAGAGATGACGGCTCAACTCTGTACCAAGTCTTTCTGAGAAAGTGAGAAAATGAATTTCATTTTAGAATAGCTCAGAATTGGTAGAGGATGTGGTGTGGCGGAATCATAATTCTTTTGCCTTTTGAAACCACCCTTCCAGATTCATTTCTCCTTGCTCCCTTTCATCTGATGTGTGGGTTTAAGAAGCAGCAGATGATTCTGCCTCTTACACAGTTTCCCCCTCTCTCCCTCCTCACCCCTTGTACGTGGATAAATACACTCAAAGAGTTAGCCATTCTAATTCCAGACATCTTTGTCCTCCTTTACAGTTGGAGGTTTTTTCCCCCCCCCCATCCCATGTTCTTACCTTCCATATAATACCTTGGACTCTATGAAGAAAGCTACAAGTAAAATTATATGTATTTTTCTATTATACAGAATGAGAACTCATGTTCCTGTAGATTGCTGCTTAGCATTCAGAATTGTGTATTTCAGCATCAGAGTTCCTTCTTTAAAAAACTGGCCATGTTTAATACTGATTTTTTTGTTTGTTTTGGTCGGTATATGAACACTCTGAAGATAGAGGAAGCTGTTAAACTAATTTTTGTTCTTTAGAAGTAAGTCATTAGAAATCAAACCAAATCTGTAGTGCCAGTTCATGGTCTTTGTAGACTTTTGTCAAATATCTTACATATTTTAAGCAATTTCTCTTTTACTCATAATTGCAAGCATCCCAGAATTATTCCTTCCTGAGGTATAAAGTTTGTTCATCTACTTACCTTTGTTAAGAAAGGAAATAAAAGACCTTTCATATATCCTTTGTTGCTTATAGAATAATACCAAAGTTTGTTTATAGTGTTAAACCTAACAAAAAATGTTTAAAGTAATTTTGATCTCAGGAATTAGATAAATTAGTACTTTGGTCCTGACTTAGAAATATCAGCTAATGCTAGGCAGCCTTACTTTAAACCTTGTACTTGATAAAAATTGAATGTTGCCTGCAAACTTGGACAGAGAGGATCACAAAGTTCTTGAAGTTTCTGTGTTTTTCTTCTGAAATGTAACTTTTCTAACCTAACATAAGGTATAGGTATGTCTTGCTGTGCTAATATTGTAAGATACATCAGAGCATGTCTACTGATGGCTCTTGAAATGAAGATTAACCAGACCACCTGACCTGCCTCGAGAAACTTGTATGCAGGTCAGGAAGCAACAGTTAGAACTGGACATGGAACAACACACTGGTTCCAAATAGGAAAAGGAGTACGTCAAGGCTGTACATTGTCATTTAGGGTTGCTTATTTAACTTCTATGTAGAGTACATCATGAGAAATGCTGGACTGGAAGACGTACAAACTGGAATCCAGATTGCCAGGAGAAATATCAATAACCTCAGATATGCAGATGATACCACCCTTATAGCAGAAAGTAAAGAGGAACTAAAGAGCCTCCTGATAAAAGTGAAAGTGGAGAGTGAAAAAGTTGACTTAAAGCTCAACATTCAGAAAACGAAGATCATTGCATCTGGTCCCATCACTTCATGGGACATAGATGGGGAAACAGTGGACACAGTGTCAGACTTGATTTTTTGGGGCTCCAATATCACTGCAGATGGTGATTGCAGCCATGAAATTAAAAGATGCTTCTTCCTTGGAAGGAAAGTTTTGACCAACCTAGACAGCATATTGAAAAGCAGAGACATTACTTTGCCAACAAAGGTCCATTTTCCAGTGGTCATGTATGGATGTGAGAGTTGGACTGTGAAGAAAGCTAAGTGCCGAAGAATTGATGCTTTTGAACTGTGGTGTTGGAGAAGACTCTTGAGAGTCCCTTGGACTGCAAGGAGATCCAACCAGTCCATTCTAAAGGAGATAAACCCTGGGATTTCTTTGGAAGGAATGATGCTAAAGCTGATTTAACTCCAGTACTTTGGCCACCTCATGTGAAGAGTTGACTCATTGGAAAAGACCCTGATGCTGGGAGGGATTGGGGGCAGGAGGAGAAGGGGACGACAGAGGAAGAGATGGCTGGATGGCATCACTGACTCGATGGACATGAGTTTGAGTGAACTCCAGGAGTTGGTGATGGAAAGGGAGGCCTGGAGTGCTGTGATTCATGGGGCTGCAAAGAGCTGGACATGACTGAGCGACTGAACTGAACTGATTGTACATAAAAGATGTTTTTTTTGAAACTCAAAAATCTTAAAAAGTAACCTGGAAGAAGATGATACTACAGAATCTTTTGACAGGTTACTTAGAAGCTTCAAAATCAAAGTCAAAATGAATTAGGAAGTCACCTTTGATTTTCCTGGGTCCTTTGATTTGTGTAGATTTCCCTGTCACATGTAAGGTGGTCATGGCAGAGTAGAGTATGGTGCTGGTGTTGGGGTCCTGGCTGATCAGGTGGTTGGCAGTGGGCTTTGGCTGGCTCTGAAAGCTCAGCCCAGGAATGTGAATCAGGTGAGAATATCAGGACCCGTCCTGCTATTTTAAGAAGAACTAACCTATGCTGTTGCAAGAACTCAAAAAAGCCATGCTTTTTCCTTAAAAAACAATGACAAAAAAAAAAAACCAGCTAAAATTTTATAAAGATCTTATAGTATCTCTTCGTGTTGTGGCAAAAAAAGATGAATGTGGAGTTGTTTTTGACTGCTTTGTGACCTTATTTACAGGACTCGAAGGTGGAACTGTGTAGGAGTGTGTATAGGGAGGTCTTGCTTTACATCCTTGCCCTCTAGCCTGTTTGCCCCCACCTCCTGTCACAGGTAACCATATTAGTTTCTGTCTTTTAAAGATAATTCTTAAAATTGAGATGAAATTCACATGACACAAAGTTAACCATTTAAAAGTGAACGATTCAGTGGCTTCTGGTGAGTTCACAATGTGGGGCAGTCACCACCCCTGCCTCGCTCCAGAACATTTTCAGTGCAATGGAAGGAAACTTGTGCCCATTAGCAGGAGCAACCCCCAGGGCCCGGCTGTTTCCCCCTCACTAATCTGCATTTGGTCAGCCTGCATTTACCTCTGTTTCATGTAAATGGAGTCATACGGTGTGGGGACTTTTCCTGTGGCCTCTTTCCCTTAACCATGGTTTCAAGGTTCATTCACTTGTTGCATGTATCAGCACTCCATTTATTTAGTTGTTTGTTTAAATTTTTAAACTGAAGGATAATTGCTTTACAGAATTTGGTGGTTTTCTGTCATACATCAACAAGCAGCAGTCATAAGTACACCCATGTCCCCTCCCCTCCCCACCGTTCAGCCTGTTGCAGAGCCCGTGTTTGAATTCCCTGAGTCATACAGCAAATTCCCATTGGCTATCTGTTTCACATGTGGCATTGCAAGTTTCTGTTACCCTCTCCATACGTCTCCCCTTCTCCCTCCTCTCCTCCCACCTTGTCCATATCTGTACTCTATGTTTGTTTCTCCATTGCTGCCCTGAAAATAAAGTCATCAGTGCCCCCTGCCTTCCCTGGCGGCTCAGACGGTAAAGCCTACAATGCTGGAGACCCAGGTTCGATCCCTGGGTTGGGAAGATCTTCTGGAGAAGGAAGTGGCACCCCACTCCAGTACTCTTGCCTGGAAAATCCCACGGATGGAGGAGCGTGGTAGGCTACAGTCCATGGGGTCCAAAGAGTCGGACATGACTGAGCAACTTCACTTCACTTCATACGATATTTATATTTCTCTTTCTGACTTACTTCACTCTGTATAAGGGGCTCTAGTTTCATCCACCTCAATGGAACAGATTCAAATGCATTCCTCTTTATGTCTGAGTAGTATTCCATTGTATATATATACCACAGTTTCTTTATCCATTCATCGGCCAATGGACGTCTAGGTTGCTTCTGTGTTCCAGCTATTGTAAACAGTGCTGCAGTGAACGCTGGGGTACATGTGTCTTTTTCAGTTTTGATTTCCTCAGGGTATATGCCCAGGAGTGGGATTGCTGGGTCATATGGTGGTTTTATTCCTTGCTTTTTAAGAGCACTCCGTTTATTTTATGGGCTAAGTAGTAGTCCGTTTTACGTGTGTGCCGTAACGTGTTTATCCATCCTTCCATTAATGGACGTTTGCCTTGTTTCCGCCTTTTGGCTGTTGTGCCTCATGAAGCTGTGAAAACGAGCATGTGTCTGGGTGCTTTCATTTCTTTTGGGCATATTCCTAGGAGTGGAAGTGTTGGATTGTGTGATATTCCTATGTTTGACGTTTTGAATAATCGCCAAATTGTTTTCTGCAGTGGCTGAGCCACTTGAGAGTCTCACTGGCAATGTGTGAGTTTTGCCACATCCCTGCCAAGCCTTGTATTCTTTCTTTTCTTGTAATCCTGGTAAGTTTGAAGCAGTAGTCTTTGTGGCTTTGATTTACATTTCTGTAAGAGTTAACGACGCTAAGCGTCTTTCCGTACAATCATTGGGCATTTGTGTGTCATTTTTGGAGAAATGTCTCAAGTTCTCTGTCCATCTTTAAAATGCATTGTCTTTTTGTTGAGCTGTAAGAATTCTTCTAAATTCTATCTGAACCCTTACCAGATATGATTTGTGTATTTTCTCCCATTTTCTTACTAGTTTCTTTTAAATGTTTTTTTGTAACTTAATTTTTTCGACCTAACAATATAATCTAGAAATCAATCTATATAGGTACATAGGGATTCTCTGTCCTTCCGTCACTACCCCTTCTCTTTGAATAGTACCCTCACTATATGGATATACTGCAGTTTATTCAACCTGCTCCCTAGTTCCTTGGGCTCCATTTTCAGTCTTTATTCTAGATAGTCTTAAGTTGTGTCTAGCACTAAAAGCTCTTCACCTGCCTCTAGACATCACTAAACACTTTTCCAGCTGGATCTTGTATTCTTCTGTAACCTAGTCTAAGATTCAGCCAGTATTTTCCATGTCTTGATGTCACCATTGTCCACTGAGTCACCTCAGCTAGAAACCTAAGACTCACCTTGAGCCTCCCTCTTCCTTCTTGATTCTTCCCCATCCCTTGGCATTCCATCCCTTACCTACAGTCTGTTTTAAAATCCCGTGGGTTTTCTTCTCTAAGTATTTCTAAAGCCTGTTATTCTTACTGAATTTTCTGCCCAGATTGTGGTCAAATCCATCCTCCACATGGCTTCCAAGACAAATCCCCCACGAGCCTCTGCTCACAGTGGCTCTCACCAGGGAGACCTGCGTAATCTGAGCCCCGTCTCCCTCTGCTGCGTAGTCTCTGCCTGGGGTACAGTTGGTCTCTCAGAAGACTGAGTTGCCAGTAGTCCCAGCCTTCTGCGCCCTTCTCCCCATCTATGTTGCTTTTACCTCCTTTGTTTTTGCAGGTCCAAAGGGCAAGTCCTAAACACTTTATCCCAACCCTTCTCTCTCACCCTGCCTTTGGCCAGACAAACTTGCGGGTATTCCTTGAGCCTCAGCTCAGTTATCGCTGCCTTTCGGGTTTCTGGGTCCTCCAGACAGAGGAGCGTCTTGGTTTCCACAGCACCCTGCGCATCCCCCACCTGGGCACTGTCCTCGCCATAGCTGATTGTGTCAGCCTCTCTCCAACAGCCTGAGAACCTCAAAAGATAGGATTATTTTATTCGTTATTATATTCCTTGCTCCTGGTGCAGTGCCCAATATATAATAGGAACCCCCCAAAATACCTGTTGAGAGAATGAATATGTTGTACAATTTTCTTTTACCAACATTTATGCCTGTGCTTATTGAATTTCCAGATCTTGGTGTAAAAGATAGGAAGAAATGTTATGGTTAACATGGGCCAACCTTTAAGTAGCTCGTAATACAGTTGGAGATTCTAGAGGAAGACCTCCTGCCAAGTTCTTTCTGCTGTTGATCACTTCCGTTCCTTCTGTTGGTAGAACTGAGGTCCCTTCTGCACGTTGGCTGGGGCCACTCTGCCTCTAGAGGCTTTCCTTCTTGTACAGCCCCTCCATCTTTAAACCGGCAACAGCATGCCGCGTCCTTCTCATTCTCTGAAAATCTCTGACTGCTGCTTTCAGCCAGAGAAACTGCTTTCCAGGGCTCATGTGCCCAGAGCAGGCCCACTGGGACAGTCTCCCTGTCTGTGTATGTCACGGTGCTCTAAGGTTCCAGGGGGGCGGGGGGGCATTTTTGGAATTCTGCCTACTGCAGTGCTCAAAGTTTAGTGATGTTTTGACAGATTGGGTAAGGGTTCTGCTTTGGCCAGTAAAGTATGTCTTTCCCTGCCTTTTAACGTGAGGGTTCATGTGACTTGTTTCCATTTCTTCAAGCCCCTTGGCGTCCTACTGCTGCATTTGTGACAAGGATTTTAGTCATGTGATGCAGCTCATAATGTGGAAAGAAGCTTGAGAGAAATGAGTTTAAATGGACTGTTGGTCCCCATAATGAAATCTAGTATGTACTGTTCTAGGGAGATGAGATTCATGTTTCTTCAATTTCACTTTTAGATTCAGATTGTTTTTCTTGCCTTTTTTCTCCTTTAGCATTTGAAATAATTGAGTAGGTTGTTCCGATTATAAGCATAATATTGTTTTTCTAAAGTAAGCGTTTTATTGAAATAAACCTACAGAAAGGTACACAAATGATATATCACTTGATAAATGTTCACAAATGGAACAAGCACATGTAATTAATATCCAGATCAGAACATTAGAACATGGACCCACACTCCAGAAGCCTGACTGTCCTATGGTCCCTTTGAAAGCAGTGTTTTGCTTGCCTATTAGTTTGAAGAACTTTTTGTTTATATAATCGGTTAAAAAAAACTTTTAAAAGAAGCAGGTTCAAAAGGTAACCCTTAAACTGTTTGGAGCATGGGATCATAGTTAGGAGGCTGCTCTTGCAAGTCTGTTTGCTGCAGAGGATGGGGCTTAGTGACCAGAGGTGATGTGGGGCTAGGTTCCTTACCCTTTTGATAATAAGAAATAAACTCTTATTGTATCACTGACTTTTAGTTATAAAAATGGGCTTTGCTCTCTAAGCAGTAGTAGACTGTTACTTTTACTGTTAAGATAGAAACTGGAATTGCTGTTTGGCCTTTTGGCCAAGATCAAGTGTAAAATAGAAACTGGAAAACTGTTCTTTAGGAAAGTCAACCTAATGAGGTCAATGTGAAGTGGCGGTTGGTTTTTGTATTTTATTTCTAAGACCAGAGATTTTAGTTTTCCTCTTCTATAATTTTGTGAAACCAGTGCTCAGAAAATAGAAATGGGAAACATTATAGAATTTATGTTTGAACATTCTTAGGAGCCAGTGTTGAAAAGGTAGTCCTTTTTCCATGCTAAATTTTTCTGTTTTAACATATGGCAAGTTTTCCGTGTAGAACTTTTCTTTTTTTAACAGAACAAATTTTAGGAAGCTATATTCAAGCCCTGTATGATGTGATAAGACTTTGATAATGGCATATCTATTAGTTTGTGTGTCTCAGAACTTTATTTATTCTCTGCATTACCAAAAGAATCCTGGCCCCTTTGGGAAAGACAGCTTCTTAACCTTCTTTGCTCATCCACAGTTGGGTGATGCTTAAGTGTCACGGGTCCGTGTTAAGCCACAGATTCTGATATGGTGTTCTAACGTAGAAATTTGACTACTTAAAAGTGGTAGATCATATCATAAATACTGATACTGAGGATTCATAATCTAAGTATCAAGAGTTTATTTTTCTAGTTACATATAACATTCCCAGTCTTATATATAATATCCTGACCTTTGTATCATCTTAACCTATAACTGTGTATTTCTCTAACTTCATGGATTATTTATTGCATATATCTATACATGACATAAGTAATTTTATTTTCCTTAATATTCAAAAAATATGAATTTTAAAAGAAAAATATGAATACATCTTAAATTGAGAATTTTGATGTTACACTTAAAGCTCTTTTTATTATAATCATATGAAGAAACTCTTTTTGTGTAATCCTGGTTCCCAGGGACCAAAATGATTATTATTGTAGATGATAGAATATGAGAATAACTATTTCCATTATAGAACTGATAGATTAAAATGCATATCAGCAAAATAAGCCAGCTTCTTGTATAAAATTATTAATTTTGCTAAATAATATAGTTTTATATAGCTATGAAATAGTACTATAACCATTGCTGAGTAATGTCTTACACATTTTTAAAATATACATGAATAGTTCTCAGACCTCTTGAATTTCTTATGTTTTGTTCAACTAAGTTTTTGTGAGCAGGACGATCTTATAGGTGGTGGCTGTGATAAAAGTGGCAGGCTTTTAAAAGTCGTGGCTAGATTGCATGAGTCAGATGGATTCCATTCGAGAGGCCTGAGAGAGGCCACCGTGCTTGGCTGTAACCATATACATGCTCACTGGGAGAAGGAGCTGCCACAGTGAAAGTTACTTAGGCATTTATGTGTCTTGTCAGATGCCTCTTCATGTAACAACGATAATGTGGTTTAGCTTTTCCACCCCCGATGGCTTAGGATTTGTAAAAATGTGACTTGTTCATAAAAAATGTCAAGTGTAGACAACTATAAAGAAAGTAAATATTAAACTGGAGAAGAAGAGAAAGTAAAGATCAGCAGAAATCTTCCTCCACAGAGATAAGGCTGTTAGCGTTTTGGAGACCTTGTTTCTAGGAATCTCTCTGTGCTTACATACATATGAAAAGTATACATATCCCCAGTGAAGTGGGATCAAAATGTATGCTTTTTGTTATCTTTCACCCAACAATGTGTTTTCAAACCTGTAAATATAGACATGCACCATTATTTTCAATGGGTGAGTGCATTCTTCTCTAGTGTGAGTCAGATTTTCCTTCAGTTTCTGATTAAAAGACATTGAAGTTGTTTTTGTTCTTCTCCATATTAAATCATAATGTGGTGAATATGGTTGGGTATACGTTTTTTCCTAGTTGTCTGTAAATATCTCGGAGTAGGATCGCTGCATCCCAGAGTATTTCCATTTTGTTCCATATCACCAGGCTGCCCTTGAGAAGGTAGTATTAATTCACACCTCACTAAGTCCTCATTTCTACATCTTCTCACCAACACTGCTTTGTTGGTCTTTTCTGATTATTATAAATCAAAAATAGGCAAACTGATGGCTTCTTTTTTGTCCACTTTATCTTTCATTTTTATTGCTTTAACTTACATTTAAAAATGTAAATGTGTCCAAGATTAGAATATGCACCTCAGTTGTTCAGTTCATTTCAGTCACTCAGCTGTGTCTGACTCTTTGCGACCCCATGAGTCGTAGCACGCCAGGCCTCCCTGTCCATCACCAACGCCCAGAGGCCACCCAAACCCATGTCCATCGAGTCGGTGATGCCATCCAGCCATCTCATCCTCTGTTGTCCCCTTCTCCTCCTGCCCTCAATCTTTCCCAGCATCAGGGTCTTTTCAAATGAGTCAGCTCTTTGCATCAGGTGGCCACGGTATTGGAGCTTCAACATCAGTCCCTCCAATGAACACCCAGGACTGATCTCCTTTAGGATGGACTGGTTGGATCTCCTTGCAGTCCAAGGGACTCTCAAGAGTCTTCTCCAACACCACAGTACAAAAGCATCAATTCTTCGGCACTCAGGCTTCTTCACAGTTCAACTCTCATTATCCATACATGACCACTGGAAAAACCATAGCCTTGACTAGACGGACCTTTGATGGCAAAGTAATGTCTCTGCTTTTCAATATGCTGTCTAGGTTGGTCAGAACTTTCCTTCTAAGGAGCAAGTATCTTTTAATTTCATGGTTGCAATCACCATCTGCAGTCATTTTGGAGCCCAGAAAAATAAAGTCTGCCACTGTTTCCACTGTTTCCCCATCTATTTCCCATGAAGTGATGGGACTGGATGCCATAATCTTCGTTTTAAGAATGTTGAGCTTTAAGCCAACATTTTCACTCTCCTCTTTCACTTTCATCAAGAGGCTTTTTAGTTCCTCTTCACTTTCTGCCATAGGGTGGTGTCATCTGCATATCTGAGGTTATTGATATTTCTCCCGGCTATCTTGATTCCAGCTTGTGCTTCTTCCAGCCCAGCCTTTCTTATAATATACTCTGCGTGTAAGTTAAATAAGCAGGTTGGCAATATACAGCCTTGACGTATTCCTTTTCCTATTTGG
This sequence comes from Redunca redunca, assembly GCA_006410935.1. Taxonomy (NCBI): domain Eukaryota; kingdom Metazoa; phylum Chordata; class Mammalia; order Artiodactyla; family Bovidae; genus Redunca; species Redunca redunca. The sequence continues at coordinate 452,249 of SJYQ01001301.1, read as the reverse complement.
AACCAGTCTGTTGGTCCATGTCCAGTTGTAACTGTTGCTTCCTGACCTGCATACAGGTTTCTCAAGAGGCAGGTCAGGTGGTCTGGTATTCCCATCTCTTTCAGAATTTTCCACAGTTTATTGTGATCCACACAGTTGAAGACTTTGACATAGTCAATAAAGCAGAAATAGATGTTTTTCTGGAACTCGCTTGCTTTTTCCATGATCCAGTGGATGTTAGCAATTTGATCTCTGGTTCCTCTGCCTTTTCTAAAACCAGCTTGAACATCTGGAAGTTCATGGTTCACGTATTGCTGAAGCCTGGCTTGGAGAATTTTGAGCATTACTTTACTAGCGTGTGAGAACATGCACCTAACACCCAGTTTTTTCACCTAGTGATTTCAGCTCATGGCTAATCTTGTTGCATCAACATCCCACTTGCTTCCTTCCCTCTGAACACCTGAAGCATGTTCCAGACATTATCATTTAATCTGTGTCAAATTATTATTTCATACCTCATTTTGGTTTACATCTCTCTGCTACTGAGAATGAGTATCCTTTTATATACATGTTGGGTGCCAAGTGGTTATACATTTTAATTTAGTAGTGAATTAGTTGATCTTCTCTCTCTCAATTTATACCAGTTGCATTAGTGTGATTTAGCACTTCGGTTTAGTAATCTTAAGATGTTAGAGGTAAAGATAATACTCGGTTCCAGGAAAGACTAGACTCTGTGCTGATCAGATAACGTCAGCATTTGGTTCTGGGTATGACATCTTCATGTTGACAAATGAGCGTGCCCTCAAGAGAGTGATCAATGTGGAAAACATTTCGGAATAACGTCACACAGAGGATGGTTGAAGGAGCCTGGTGGGCATCTTTAGTTTGGAGAAGATGAAACTGAGGAGAGAAGCTGATGAATGGGGGTAACTGTTGGTGTGCCATGTGGAAGGGTTTGGGGAGAAAAAGAGGAAGAAGCTGCTAATTAAGCAGCAATAAATGATATTTCCTCTCTGGCTCTCTTTCTCAGAATTTACTGATTTTGTTTATACACAGCTGATAAAAGAAGGCAAGTGATTAGTTATGTGAGGCTTTTGAGTTTCCAGGAAAGTCTGAGATGATCTTTGTCGGATATACACCCGACACCTCCCCCTCTCCAAAAGAGGACTTAATTCTGAGGCTTAAAGTGATTTTGCCATACAAGAAAATACTCTTCAGTAGAAAAAAATTTTCCAGCTAGAAAACTGCCCAGTTTAGGCCCAGAATTTCACATCCATCACTTCAGCATAAAGTTTTGAAATATTTTTTATAATTCATTGGAGGCGAAGCTTGACCTGAACGGATGTGTCTTTATTTACCCCCCTTGGTGTGAGTATTCATACATTCCTTTGCAGAAACAGTAATGTGTTAGATTATACTGTGCTTTGCCGTAGCCCAGAGGGTGTTGTGTACTGCTGTTACATTACTGATCTAGAACCCAAGGAAACCTGAATGCTGAAACCCTGGTCCAAAGGCTTTCTGTACCTGTAATATAATGGCTGTTTTTTCATACATTAAATGATGCACTGTGTATTTTGGTACCTGATCACTATGTGCGTGTAAAAAGAGGGTGATAATAAGTTCCCCCATTTATCCTTTGGAGGCTAGGAAAATAAGGTTAGGGTGTAGAACATTCAGAATAGGATTGCCTGAAAATAACATGTTATAAGTATAGTATTATTATTCAGTACATGTTTACCATTTCTTCTGAAAATGGGAAGAATAATGTTGAAGTGTATAGCTGAAATATTATAGATGTTTAACAAAGAGGTGTCTTCCAGAGGCAAGCAACACATTTCAAGATGTTTTCACTTCATCTAGTCTGATTAGTGCATTATAATGCTATTTTGAATTATCTGAAATGAAGTAATGTATCATAAAACAGAATCAGGTCCACATTTATGAACCCTCTGAATTTTCTTTTGGGCATATATATTGAAGTTACTTGTAAATGATGATGATTTCATTTTAGATCATGCTAGCATTCTAGTTCAAGTGATCTAAGTTGCTTATATTGTAAGCCACACACCAAACATCACACATACATAAAATATATAAAAATGTATTTATAAAAACAACTCACCTGGTTGAAAAAAAATCAAGCAGCAGAAAAACATGTTAAAAAAAAAAGTCTCCTTTCCCTAATCTACTTAAAGATAACTGTTACTAAAATTTTTTTGTGTATATGTTTAACCCTCAAAATCTTTTTTCATGTTAGCTTATGTGTCTTTAAAAGAATAATACAAATAGGGTTGTATATGCTCTATAATGACCTTTGGGCTTCTCAGTGGGAAGACTCTGCCTGCTGTGTCTGGGTTGGGAAGATCTCATGGAGAAGGAAATGGCAACCCTCTCCAGTATTTTTGCCTGGGAAATCCCACGGACAGAGGATCCTGGCAAGCTACAGTCCATGCGCTTGCAAAAGAGTCAGTGGGACGTGATTTAGTGGCCAGACAACACTGACCACTACTCTTTCACACACGTGTTAGGAGTCTTCCCGGGGACGCACACAGACCCTGCAGCCACTGTGCGGCAGGCAACACGTGTCGCTTCATGAATGGTCCTTGAGGGGCCTTTAGGTGCTTTGTTTATTAGACATGGTCACGCACTGAATATCTTTGTGCGTAGTCTGACATATTTCTGCACAAAAATCCAAAAGGTAGATTCTTACCATGAAAATACTGGCTATGCACCTCTAAACATACTGATAGTGTTGAATTCCCAAGCAGGCCTCACCAGTCTGTCTACTTACTGTGTTCATGAACGCTGTTTATCCCCTCTCTTGCTGCTGCTAGGTATTATTTATGCAGGTATGTTTTACTTTTTCATTGAAATTAATTCATATTTTGTTAATGTCGAGTTGAAAAAACTTATGTGTGAGCCAGGCCATTTTTCATGTTGCAGACAGTGGTTGGTACTCAAGTAGGTTCTCAGCTCCCACATCTTTGAACTACCTTCATGAGGCACTCTCATGACACTGGAGAGAAACAGATTCTCTCTCCTCTCTTCATTGTGAGCTCCTTGTTCATATACTTGTAAAGTTAAATATCTCTATTGATACATAATTTTCACACCATATAATCCACTCATTCAAAGTGTAAAATTCAACAGTTTTTAGTACAGTCAGAGTTGTACAACCAATCAACAGTCAATTTTAGAACATTTTCATCACCCTTAAAAGAAACCTCACACTCCTTAGCTGTAATCCCTCCTTCCTTAGAGTCCTGGGTGGGCAGTGGGATGGCGGGTGGTCTCACCTAAATAGCAGTTAGATTATTTACTGATTTACTTTCTGTCTCTATAGATTTGCCTATTCTGGACATCTGATATAAACAGAGTCATACAATATGTGATCCTTCTGTGTCTGGCTTCTTTCATTTAGCATCATATTTTCAAGGTCCATGTAGCTTATATCAGAGCTTCATTCTTTTCTATAGCTGAATAGTATTCCATTGTATGGATATGACACATTTTATTTATCCATTCAGCTGATGGACAGACATTTGGATTTTTGATGGTTATGAATAATGCTGCCATACAACTTTCTGTGTGGCTGTGTCTGCTTTCCTCTTGGGTGCATGCCTAGAAATGGAATTTCTGATCATGTGATGACTGAAGAACTGCCAGGCCATTTTCAAAGTGGTTGCATCATTTTATATTCCCACCAACAGTGTGTGAGGTGCTAACTCCCCCAAATCTGTGCTGGTAATTGTTGTTTTCCACTTAAAAATATAGACTAGATACGCTAGAAGTGGAAGTGGTATCTCACTGTGGTTTTGACTTGGGTTTCCTTGACTGCTAGTGAGGTTGAGCCTGTTTTCATGTGCTTGTTGGTCATTTATGTAGCTTTAGAGAAATGTGTATTTGGATTCTTCGCATATTTTAGAATTGCTTATTTTTGAGTTGTGACAATTCTTAACTAGTATATGATTTCCAAGTACTTTCTCCCATTCTTTGAATTTCTTTTCACTTTCCTGATGGTGTTCTTTGAAGCACAGGAGTTGTGAGTTTTGAAGTCCAATTTATCTTTTTCTTTTGTTTCTTGTACTTTTGGTGTCATATCTCAACATACACATTTTTAGATGGTGAATTTGCTTGGTGAAACACCTTTGCTTTGGATGCTGGTGCAGCATGTTTCTTTCAAACCCTCCTTGAACATCTTAGGTGCAGGCTATTTTAAGGCAATGTCAACTAAGTTGACTTAGATGTTTTACTTGGCAGTATTTTAAAGGTATTAATCAACATTTCATAACATGTGACCTTGCTGTGTAGTTCTGCATATTTATGGTAAAACACTTGTTGTTACCTACTTGATAGGTACTAAAAAAAATCTGTTTTTAGTTTGAGAATGTGGCTTTCCCATGTTTTATTTTGATTAGCAGTAAGCCTTTTTTTTTTTAAAGCTAAGATGGTGATGAATTTATTGCAGATTAAAAACCACTTTATCCAAACTTATCTTTAAAATTAATACCTCTGACATTTCTGAGTAACACTAGTTGATACTGAAGTTGTTTGAGATTTTAAACCGATTTATTTTTGGTCATCTGCAGAAAGTTAAAAAATTTTTTTCTTTATTGTAGTTTTAAATCTCTTTTTTCTGGATAATTAATGTACAGGGCATGGCTTAGTGATAAGTATGACTAAAGTTGTACAAATTACTCCTAGCAGGGTTCCATCCTTTAATGTCAGTGCTGTAAATTGTTCTCACAGTCTTCCTGTTATTCTGACATTTTATCTTGTGTAGATATAAATTTTTGTTTTGTGGGCAAAAGGGATATGGTTCAGTAGGATTCGGGAACTTAAAAATTGCCTTCCTTCACATTTCTAATATGTATTAATAATAACTCTTTCAAAGTGAAGTCAGTAATTATAAAGGAATGATAATGGAATCTGTTATCTATTTGGAAAAACAAATTTATCATTTGTTTTAGAAATAATATATTTCTAGACCCTAGAATGGAGAAGGCAATGGCAACCCACTCCAGTACTCTTGCCTGGAAAATCCCATGGACAAAGGAGCCTGGTAGGCTGCAGTCCATGGGGTCGCACAAAGAGTTGGACACAACTGAGCGACTTCACTTTCACTTTTCACTTTCATGCACTGGAGAAGGAAATGGCAACCCACTCCAGTGTTCCTGCCTGGAGAATCCCAGGGATGGTAAAGCGTGGTGGGCTGCCGTCTATGGGGTCGCCCAGAGTTGGACACGACTGAAGTGACTTAGCAGCAGCAGCAGCAGCATATCATTCAGTTCAGTCAGTTCAGTCCAGTTGCTCAGTCGTGTCCGACTCTGCGACCCCATGAATTGCAGCACACCAGGCCTCGCTGTCCATCACCAACTCCTGGAGTTCACCCAAACTCATGTGCATCGAGTCGGTGATGTCATCCAGCTATCCCATCCTCTGTCATCCAGCTATCCCATCCTCTGTCATCCCCTTCTCCTCCTGCCCCCAATCCCTCCCAGCATCAGAGTCTTTTCCAACGAGTCAGCTCTTGGCATCAGGTGGCCAAAGTACTGGAGTTTCAGCTTTAGCATCAGTCCTTCCAAAGAACACCCAGGACTGATCTCCTTTAGAATGGACTGGTTGGATCTCCTTGCAGTCCAAGGNTCTTCGGCGCTCAGCCTTCTTCACAGTCCAACTCTCACATCCATACATGACCACTGGAAAAACCATAGCCTTGACTAGACAGACCTTTGTTGGTAAAGTAATGTCTCTGCTTTTCAATATGCTATCTAGGTTGGTCATAGCTTTCCTTCCAAGGAGTAAACAAACGTCTTTTAATTTCATGGCTGCAATCACCATCTGCAGTGATTTTGGAGCCCCCCAAAATCAAGTCTGACACTGTTTCCACTGTTTCCCCATCTATGTCCCATGAAGTGATGGGACCAGATGCCATGATCTTTGTTTTCTGAATGTTGAGCTTTAAGCCAACATTTTCACTCTCCTCTTTCACCTTCATCAAGAGGCTTTTTAGTTCTTCACTTTCTGCCATAAGGGTGGTGTCATCTGCATATCTGAGGTTATTGATATTTCTCCCGGCAGTCTTGATTCCAGCTTGTGCTTCTTTGAGCCCAGTGTTTCTCATGACGTACTCTGCATGTAAGTTAAATAAGCAGGGTGACAATATACAGCCCTGATGTACTCCTTTTCCTATTTGGAACCAGTCTGTTGTTCCATGTCCAGTTCTAACTGTTGCTTCCTGACCTGCATATAGCTTTCTCAAGAGGCAGGTCAGCTGGTCTGGTATTCCCATCTCTTTCAGAATTTTCCACAGTTTACTGTGATCCACACAGTCGAAGACTTTGGCATAGTCAATAAAGCAGAAATAGATGTTTTTCTGGAACTCTCTTGCTTTTTCCATGATCCAGCGGATGTTGGCAATTTGATCTCTGGTTCCTCTGCCTTTTCTAAAACCAGCTTGAACATCTGGAAGTTCACGGTTCACGTATTGCTGAAGCCTGGCTTGGAGAATTTTGAGCATTACTTTACTAGCATGTGAGATGAGTGCAATTGTGCGGTAGTTTGAGCATTCTTTGGCATTGCCTTTCTTTGGGATTGGAATGAAAACTGACCTTTTCCAGTCCTGTGGCCACTGCTGAGTTTTCCAAATTTGCTGGCATATTGAGTGCAGCACTTTCACAGCATCATCTTTCAGGATTTGAAATAGCTCCACTGGAATTCCATCACCTCCACTAGCTTTGTTCGTAGTGATGCTTTCTAAGGCCCACTTGACTTCACATTCCAGGATGTCTGGCTCTAGGTGAGTGATCATACCATCGTGATTGTTTGGGTCATGAAGATCTTTTTTGTACAGTTCTGTGTATTCTTGCCACCTCTTCTTAATATCGTCTGCTTCTGTTAGGTCCGTACAAGGTACCTAAATAATATTAGCATTTTAAGTTAAAGCTTACCACTTTGACATTACCATTGATTAGGATTGAAGGCTAAACTGAGCCTGGGGACTAGGCTTCACTATCCAGAAAAAGCTATTCTGTTTTTCCTTGTCAGTATGTCATACTCTTTTATAAGGGCATTGCCAAGATAGGAAGAGGCTGCTCCTTCGGGCAGGGTATTTGATTATGTCATTCTCACAGGTGGGAGCTCTGTGAATGAGTTCAGACCTCTTAAGAAATTGGGAGCTGTGGTTCTGTTGCTCTGAGGGTGCCAAATTCCTAATGAAGGTCAAAATGCCCAGAGCCGATGGGGCCGGTTCCTGGCAGAATCCTGGTGCTCAGAAACCACGTGTGGGGTGTCTGGGATCTCTTACTTTTAAAATCTCTCCTGTCATGCAAATCCCTACCACCAAGATAGTCTCACTTTATCCTCTCTTGTGGCCACATTGCTGAGCACTTTGGAGTGAGTCAGAACAGCTTTGAAGAGTGCTTGTATTGGTCAGGATTCACTTGTAGAGAATGGAGTCTAATTCTTACTAGTTCAAACAGGAAGAGATTTGTTACAGGGAATTAAATGTCTCTCTGCATTGTTAGTAAGAAGGCTGGAGTAGCTCTGGGTGAGTCTACAGTGCTTTCCATAGGTGTGTGTTTTCTAACTCAACCTGGTTCCTCAAAATTCTCTACTGCCCTTTCATGTGTCCTTGACTGGGTGAGTCTTCTGTTCCTTAAAGGGTCAGTTTCTGCTCTACTTCACCCTGGTCCCTTTTAACCTTAGCAGGTACTACAGTCCAAGCGTGAAAGAAAAAGTTGTGGTGTGAACTTAATCATTCTTCTGTCTTCTTTCCTGTCCCTTTCAAATTACTGTGAGGAGCTTGGAACCCTTAAAGAATGTAGGAAAAAGGAGGCGCAAGTCAGCAAAGTTCCTAGGAGCACCGAGATTCTTAGAATTGGAGTCCAGAAAGTGAAGAGAGTAAGTGTGAGGAGGCAGATAAAAACACTGTTGAGACTCCAGAATCGGCCTCGCAAGCACTTGAGACCACCAGGGTCCTCTGTGCTTCTTGAAAACCTTTCTGCAGCATCTGGGGCCTTTCCGCCTCCTGTCTCACTGACTGAAGCCACTTCTCTTTCCTTTGTTGAATCCTCTCCTGGCTGCAGGCTCAGTCCTTTTTTCCTTCTCTCTTTGTGGATAATCAATGGAAAAAATGGAAATAGTGAGACTTTATTTTCTTGGGCTCCAAAATCACTGCAGATGGTGACTGCAGCCATAAAATTAAAAGATGCTTGTTCTTTGGAAGAAAAGCTATGACCAACCTAGACAGCATATTAAAAACCAGAGACATTACTTTGCCGACAAAGGTTTGTCTAGTCTAAGCTATGGTTTTTCCAGTAGTCATATATGAATGTGAGAGTTGGATTATAAAGAAAGCTGAGCACCCGAGAATTGATGCTTTTGAACTGTGGTGTTGGAGAGGACTCTTGAGAGTCCCTTGGAGTCCAAGGAGATCCAACCAGTCCCTCCTAAAGGAGATCAGTCCTGAATATGCATTGGAAGGACTGACGCTGAAGCTGAAGCTCCAATACTTTGGCCACCTGATGTGAAGAGCTGACTCATTTGAAAAGACCCTGATGCTGGGAAAGATTGAAGGTGGGAGGAGAAGGGGATGACAGAGGATGAGATCGTTGGATGGCATCACCAAATCAATGGACATGAGTTTGAGTAAGCTCCGGGAATTGTTGATGGACGGAGAAGCCTGGCGTGCTTCAGTCCATGGGGTCCCAAAGAGACACAACTGAATGACTGAACTGACTGTGGGTAATCACCTGCCTAATATATCTCTGGCCTTAATCTTCCCCAGAGGCCTACATTGATTCCATTTAGATAGGTCAGATCAGTCTAAAACCAACTTTTTTTTTCCTTCTCCCAATTCTTCCCTTTACCCAGTGTCCTCTATCTTGGTCAATGACATAATTTATCCAGTAACTCAGGCCCAGAACCTTGGCATTATCCTTGGTCTTCTATTTCTCATTCTACATTCAGTCCATTAACCACTTGCACTTGAAACTTTCAAAATACACAGTACCGAATTATATAGTTACCATGCCATACATTACAACTCCAGGACTTTTGACTGGAATTTTTGAATCTTTTGATCACCTTTGTGCCTTTCATCTACCCCCTACTTCTAGCAGCCACCAGTCTATTGTTTACTAAAGAAACGAAAAAGTTTCTCTTCAGATACTGAAGTCTGTAGTGGAATTCTTTGTTTGCTACTCCCTGCAAGACTGCCTTCTCATTCTGTTCATTTGTTCACACTGTTGCTTCTGATCTTTTTTTATCTCCGCCATCTGATGTCAGCCTGTTTTCTTTAAGTTGTAGTTTTCCTTACAGACTCACTCTTCCCAACAATTCCTCTCCAGTTGCACCAACCAAAACTGATTTTTTATGTTCTTGCTTTTCCTATATTAACAGCTGTTTTGTACCACTCTGATAATATTTGAAGTAAGTCACGTGACATTCTGTAGTACTTGGCGCAGTTGCTTCATAGGTTAAAGAGCGTAGTTAATGCAACATTGGTAGTGCTTGTTTGTCTGAGTAAAGACTCTGCCTGCAATGCAGGAGACCCTGGTTTGATTCCTGGGTTGGAGAGATCCCCTGGGTTGGAGAGATCCCCTGGAGGAGGGCATGGCAACGCACTCCAGTATTCTTGCCTGGAGAATTCCCATGGACAGAGGAGCCTGGCACGCTACAGTCGACAGGGTCGCAGAGCCAGACACGGACACAACTGAGCGACTAAACAGCAGGAACCGTGCAACGTGTACAGTGAGCCTTAGGCTGGAGACTGTGAGCACGGATACGCCGTCGCCGTGAGCACCGTGATAGGGAGGGCTTGCTGGCAGGCAGACTGTGACAGGGTGGCGCCCCCAAGTGAGGGAGTGTGGGAGAGAGTGGGGAGATCGGGTGCCGGTTGGATGGCTGGCGACTCTCCCAGGGCCGCTGCCGAGAGGGCAGGCTGAGACAGGAGCGCGTCAGCTTCTCCTTTCGTCTGTCCTCTGAGGACTGCAGTCAAGTGTGGCCAAGACGCTCTGTCCAAGGTGGTTTTCTGTCCAAAAGACCTAGATATTTACAACCTCCCTTTAGTTTCATTTCTGCCAAACTCTTGAGGGCCCAGGGCCCATCACTAGAGCAGTATCTCCCTATAGCTTGTTTTTAAATTGTATTCTGAATTTGGTTTATCGGTTTTTTCTCCCCATGCCCTCAGAGGTAGTTAATGTGCTTCTGAACCACTCGGGTACCATTTTAGTAAATGAAGAATTCAGTTCACTGAATGATACCCCTGTGGCCTGAAAGAGTTAATACAAGTTTCTTAAGTGCCTTATTCATTCCCAGGGAATAATTTATGCATTAGAGTGTAGCTTAGTATCTAGCCAGTTACACACATACACTATGGAATTTTTTCCCCCCGTTTTGCAAAGTAGAATTGAGCCCTTGAAAACAAATGGAGATTGAGCTTAAATCTAGGACTCCTGCTTCATAAATACTTAAACACGTGTAATGTTTCAGTGAGAGAAGGGGTCTCTTGTTGTAATAAAGGCGAAGCAGGTTCATATCCCAGCTCGGCACTGTGCTTCTGTGAGACTGTGGGACATTAACCTCGCCACATTTTTCTCATCTTTAAAGTCAATAATTGTGCTTCTGTTAGAGACAGCATAGGACAGTTGTTAAGAACTTAGGTTTTTTTAAGTTTATTTTTAGTTGGAAAGTTGCTTTACAAGGTTGTGTTGGTGTCTGCCACACAGCAACGCAGACTAGCCATGCTCGTGCACACGCCGCCTCCCTGTGATCGCATCCTCGTGCCATCCGTCTCGGGCATCGCGGAGGGCCAGGCTGCCCGCCCGTGCCGTCAGCGGCCTCGCACCGGGTGGTGTGCGCCTGTCAGTGTGGCTTCCTCCCTCCCTCCCCCGCTGCGCCCACAAGGCTGTTCTCTGCATTGCGTCTCCATTCCTTCCCTGCAAGTAGCTTCGTCAGTACCGTTCGTCTAGACTCCATGTATATGCATTAATACAGTATATTTGTTTTCCCGTTTCTGACTTCATCCGACATAACAGGCTCTAGTTCATCCACCTCACTAGGACTGACTCTAATTCACTCTTTTTTATGGCTGAGCAGTACTCCCTATTGTGTATATGTACCACATTTTCCTTATCCATTCATCTGTCAGTGGACATGACAGGTTGCTTCCATGTCCTAGCTGTTGTAAATGGTGCTGTTATGAACACTGGGGTACATGTGTCTTTTGCAGTTATGGTTTTCTCAGGGTATGTGCCCAGTAGTGGGATTGCTGCATCATATGGTGGTTTTATTCCTAGTTTTTAAAGGAATCTCTTTACTGTTCTCCACAGTGGCTGTGTCAGTCTACATTCCTACCAACAATGCAAGAGAGTTCACTTTTCTCCACATCCTCTCCAGCATTTAAGAGCTTAGGTTTTAGTGGATAATTCGGGGGCACTGAGTTTGGTTCCTGGCTTCTCTACGTTAACTGTGTGACCTTAAGCAAATTAATCTCCAGCTCAGCCTTTTTCACTTGTAAAGTGGAGTACTGCTAGCACCTAACTCATAAAGTTGTTTTGAAGATGAACAGCTCGGTAAATGCGAGCTGCTATGTTTATTATTCACCATTATGACTTTTGGTAAGTGATAGAAGGTGCTCTGCCTGGGACATGGCAGCAAGCGCTGAGTAGAGCACAGCTTTTGCCGTCAGCATTGTTAATCGCAGAAGCTTCCTCTGCAGTGTTCAAGTTTTAAGGTGCAGTGGAGCCAGCCCCTCACAGAGCGGAGCACGCTGATGCTCTGCCCCTTGTTTCCCTTCTTGTTAGCCTCTGTCCTGTCTTTGGAATGTACTCCCTACAGCTCTGTGCGTGTCACTGTAGACTTGGGGCTGGCTTGCTTTCCCCCTCCTCTTTGCCCCCTAGGCAGAAGTAACCTGAGAGTGAGCTTGAGCTGCGGCCTGTCTCTATTTCCTTTCTGTGTCTGCGCCTCCACTGCTTTGGCTGCCTCTTTCCGCGGTCTTCAGCTGCCGTGTGGTTGCACTTGGAAGAAAAAGATCCTCCGTGTAGCTGTGTGACGTGGACTTCATGAGCCCTGAGGTTCTGTGACGAGATGGGTCTCACTGAAGGGGAAAGTCACTCTTGGACTGGCTCATCTGAACGGGAGGCTAGCTTCCGAGGCTGGAGAGCAGGGTAGGGGAGGAACTCTGGGTTCCTGCAGGATGGAACTTCGCTTGACCCTTGGACCCGAGTGTGACTACCAGGCTGTCCTGGAAGGGGCTGCCCTGGTGGGTGTCTGTGAGGGAGCAGCCGTGTGGAGGCAGCTAGAGGACTAGGAGGTGAGCAGTATGGGCATCTGGCCTGTGAGGTTTCATCTGCTTTTGGGGACCCGAAGCTCTGTCTTAGAGAGCTCCCTGTTGGTGGAGTTAAGAATTCTCTCCTTGAGCATTGTCAGGCTGCAGGTAGAGCAGCAGGAGGAGGGTGGAGTCTGGCTTTTCTCCTTCGCGTCTCATGTTTGTGCCCTCTGTTTATGGAGCACGGTGATGTGAGCACAGTGGTGGTGTGCAGATGAGGCGCCCCAGCCGCAGTAAGCCTAGTCTGAGGGGCATGGTGATGTGAGCAGGGTGGTGGTGTGTAGATGAGGCGCCCCAGCCGCAGTAAGCCTAGTCTGAGGGTGAGTGTGCTAGGACTCTTCAGTCTCTTCAGTCGTGTCCGACTCTTGGTCCTGTGGACCACAGCCCGCCAGACTCCCCTGGCCATGGGATTCTCCAGGCAAGAATACTGGAGCGGGTTGCCATGCCCTCCTCCGGGGGAATCTTCCTGATTCAGGGATCAGATCGGTGTCTCCTGCATTGGCAGGCAGTTTCTTTACCACCAGCACCTCCTGGGTAGCCCTTGGTTTGAGAACAGTAAACTATTTTGAGTCAACCAGTATGTAATGGATTAAAGGGGTGAGAGAGAGACACCCCCCCAAGCCTGGCAAATAACGTGATCTAAAAGTAGTAACTGTAGAAATATGCACACGCCATCCAGCAGTGAGCTCAGACAACAGGGACTTGTTAGTGCCCGTGTGAGCATTATCTGTTGAACAGTGTCTACTGGAGAGGACAGGCATACTCTGATGCTGAAAACGGATAAATCTCCTGAAGTCAGTAAATGACTCTTCAGTGTGATTCCGTATCTGCCCCACTGGGCGTCTGTTGTTACTCCACTGCAGTTCTTTAGCATAGCATACTTGTGGGGACAGGTTACAGTGACAAGAAAAGTTAAGTGTTTAGTCATCTGTGTGTTATTTTCTTGTAAATTACCAATAATATTGACAACATGTCATTTTGCTTAATGTAGCTGATAGACTATAAGTTTGGACTGAGGCGTCTTTCCTGAGACACTCTAGGGCTGTGATAAAGTTTCTAGAGTACCAGACCGAGTCTTATTGTCTACTACTAGCCGTGGCCATTTGCAGCCTTTTCCTAGAGATATTCTAGCTTTTACTTCTATAGTCACCCAGCGTGTCATGTTAATTTTGTTCGTTTTACAATGCAGAGCCTTGTATCAGTTTATTCACATCTCACAATCGATCATGTATATGGTAGTTTGCTTGAAACTTAAAAAAATCAATGATACAATTATAATACTCATTTTTCCCCCATTAAAAGTGAAATAACACTGTTTTGTTTCTGAGGAATTTGGCTTCAGTGGTTTTTGTTTGTATCTTAAAGAGAATTATGATAGAATAGTAAACACAATTAGTGACAGCTGGTTGCTGCAAGGATCAGTAATATCTGATAGGTAGACATTTATTTTGTGATAACATACTCTAGTGAAACTAGAGTTTTATCTAGTTTCACTAGATATAAAACTAGAAGAATAAAATCAAATTTGAAAGCAGCTTGGTTACTGCCTAAACAGCAGTTATTCTGAGAGTCTGTTGCCATCTTTTTAAGTGGGTAGCCTTGTACTTCCATGGATTGGTTAATCTTAAAGACCAGATGGTAGTTGTATCAAAATTTCATAAAGATTTTATGTCCTGTGTTTTGCTATAGGCTAAAATCATTAGAATTTATTAACTAGGAAAGTTAAAGATCACCCCAATCCCATTGAGAAAACAAGCGTATAAATAATAAGAATAAAAATTGATGAATCATTTTATTTACCTAATAATTTACTGTCATTATTCACAAAGAACACAAGGTAGCAACTTAGAAGAGATGAACCTTAACACCATTGTTTCTCAGAAGAGGAAAAATAGAGAAGAGGCGGGAAAAACATGCGGAGTAACATTATAAATCCAAGTGTCAGTGATTACAATAAATGTAAATAGACTAGGTTATTCAGTTCATAAAGGTTGTCAGATTAGATTAAAAAAACCCAAGCTAATGAGATGCCAGGTGTACAAAAAGCATATCTTAAAAATAAGGATACAGAAAGTAAAAGAATGGAAAGTTATGTTTCAGGTTCTTTCTAACTGAAAGAAAGCTGGTCTATTACTATATTGATGGCAGACAAAATAGAGATTAAGGTAAAAGGCATAGCAGAGGGGAAGAAAAGCGCTGCACAGTGGTAGAAGATTCAGGGCGTCAAATGCAAAGGACTTAGGTGCTCAGTGGCACATGTGATCACATAAGGAGACATACAGACGCAGAGGAAAACGGCCAGAGTCACAGCCCTGTGGGAAGTTAGCACAGCTTTCTGAATAATTGATAGAACTGACAGGTAGAAATTCAGAAATACGTAGAGGATTTGAAGAACATAAATAACAAACTTAGCCTAATAGATGCATATAGAATCTTACATACACTTTTTGTATAACCCATTCTTTCCAAGCACATATAGAATTTTATTTGACATTAACTAGGAATAGGATTGTAAAGCCAATCTCAACAAACTTCAGATGATTGCAAATCACATAGAGTATGTTCTTGCACCATCATGGAAAGAAGCCATAATGAAAAGATAACAGGAAAATCTCCATATGTCTAAAAATTAAGAAATATACTTCCTAGAGAGGTGGAATGGGAGGGGTAAGAGGGAGGCTCAGGAGGGAGGGGATGTATTTATATATATAGTTATGACTGATTCCTGTTGTATGGCAGAAATCAATACAACATTGTAAAGTAATTATACTCTAATTAAAAAACTTAAAAATATACTTCCAAATGTTTTCTAGATTAATGAAATTTTATAGAAGCACTGGAAGGACAAAAACCAGTCATTTATAATGTTTTTTAGATTAATGAAGTTTTATAGAAGCACTGAAAGGACAGAAAACAGTCATTTAAAAAACATTAACAAATCCCTGTAGTTGAACCTAGTAATTAAAAATTTTCAGCATTTGGGTATATTTTCCTTAAGGTCCAAATTTTTTTGATAATTCTGTATTCCAGAGATCTCCAGTATGTTGAAAATTCTCCTTTCCCTGGAGCCCAGTGACCATCTAAACTGAACCATCTACGTCTCTGACCTCACTAGGGGAAGATCACTCCTGCTGGCGGCAGGAGACTGTGCCATGACCAGGAGACACATGGGGTTACCAGACACGGGAAACTGATGCGCAGCTCTCAGCTCACGGAGCTCTGGAGCCCAGCTGAGCCTGAGTGCGACTGTGGGCTAGACGCGCGGAAGGGCGCTCGAGACTCAGACACACTGAAGTGGGTTAGTTCTACTTCTGCATTTAAATGATGGTAGCAGAGACACCTGCAGGCCTTCACCGATGTGTTTGAGATTTAACCATGCCTTCCCGTGTCCATTTCTGAGGAAAAGAGGGAAGAGGTGTTTTAGGTCATGACTGATAGTTTGTGATCTGGAGACCCTCCTTGGCCCCGCCCCGCCACCTTTTCCTTTTAAAAGGTCTGAGTGGCATGAAAGGATTCAGGCATTCCAACTTCTGAAAAGGCAATGAGTTCTGGCCCATTTTGAAAGAGTGAGGATCTAAAGAAGGACAGACACCAGGCTGAAGAAATCATTTGTCACATCATGGGCGTGGGAACACACTGCACATGGAATAGCTTGTTGAAATGGAGAGGGTTTGTCTCGACCAGTGCATGGAAGGGAGATAAGTGTCAGGGAGATACATGTGCTTTTCTGGTGATCATAGCCTCATTATTTATTTTTTTTTAGTTTCCACATTATCCCAATTTATAGTTACTGTTCCTAAGGCAGTTTCTTTGATTCCTGTTATTGTTACCTTTTATGAGCAGAGGCTGGATATCTGAGTGATGTGGATGATGACATGGGAAACTTGAAGACCATGCATAGTAGATTACAGTTGGCTCTTGAACAACACTGGCTTGAACAGCTCACCTCCACTTGTTTTTTCACTATTCACTAAATACATCTATACTGCTATACAGTCTGCAGTTGGTTAAATCACAGATGCGTAACATCATAGAAGGCTGACTGGTCTGTAACTTTAAATGCAGATTTTCTCCTGCTTGGGGTTGGCACCCCTAATTCTTGCATTGTCTAAGGATCAGCTGTGTGTCCTCTTTTACTCTTCTTAAAGTATTGGATTAATCCTGGATAGATACTTGCACATTTTAATGAATATCTTTCATTTTGGGGTTATTTTGAAAATTGTTGACATTTAGAATAAAAGTTGATATAAGTAAGTACCACATTTGGATTTATAAAATGTACTGAACATGACTCCCAATTTTTGAAATAACCATAATTTAAAAAAATTAAAATGCTTATTCAGTTCAGTTCAGTCACTCAGTCATGTCCGACTCTTTGTGACCCCATGGACTGCAGCACGCCAGGCTTCCCTGTCCATCACCAACTTCTAGAGTTTGTTTAAACTCATGTCCATCGAGTCCGTGATGCCATCCAACCATCTCATCCTCTGTCATCCCCTTCTCCTCCTGCCTTCAATCTTTCCCAGCATCAGGGTCTTTTCCAGTGAGTCAGTTCTTTGCATCAGGTGGCCAAAGTATTGGAGTCTCAAATTCAGCATCAGTCCTTCCAATGAATATTCAGGACTGAGTTCCTTTAGGATGGACTCATTGGATCTCCTTGCAGTCCAAGGGACCCTCAAGAGTCTTCTCCAACACCACAGTTCAAAAGCATCAGTTCTTCAGTGCTCAGCTTTCTTTATAGTCCAATTCTCACATCCATACATGACCACTGGAAAAACAATAGCTTTGACTAGACGGGCCTTTGTTAGCAAAGTAATGTCTCTGGTTTTTAATATGTTGTCTAGGTTGGTCATAGCTTTTCTTCCAAGGAGCAAGCATCTTTTAATTTCATGGCTGCAGTCACCATCTGCAGTGATTTTGGAGCCCAGAAAAATAAAGTCTGACACTGTTTCCACTGTTGCCCCATCTATTTGCCATGAAGTGATGGGACCAAATGCCATGATCTTCGTTTTCTGAATGTTGAGCTTTAAGCCAACTTTTTCGCTTTCCTCTTTCACTTTCATCAAGAGGCTTTTTAGTTCCTCTTCACTTTCTGCCATAAGGGTGGTGTCATCTGCATATCTGAGGTTATTGATATTTCTCCCAGCAATCTTGATTCCAGCTTGTGTTTCTTCCAGTCCAGCGTTTCTCATGATGTACTCTGCATAGAAGTTAAATAAGCAGGGTGACAATATACAGCCTTGACGTGCTCCTTTTCCTATTTGGAACCAGTCTGTTGTTCCATGCCCGTTGTAACTGTTGCTTCCTGACCTGCATACAGATTTCTCAGGAGACAGGTCAGATTGTCTGGTATTCCCATCTCTTTCAGAATTTTCCACAGTTTGTTGTGCAAAATGCATATTGAGAGACGTTAAATTTTACTACTTGGAATTAACAGAATAACTCATGCTCTTTCTTCTCTTTGTAAAATTAAAAAAAATACCTAGCCCCAATTAGTTGTATTCTGTGTGCTACGTCCCTTTAGTTGTGTCTGGTTCTTTACAAACCTATGGACTGGAGCCCACCAGGCTCCTCTGTCCATGAATCCCAGGCAAGAATACTGGAGTGGGTTGCCATGTGCCC
>SJYQ01001301.1:385223-433970 GCA_006410935.1 Redunca redunca | reverse complement strand
TAAAAATCTTTGTTAAAATATAAATGAATTATTCATAATGATAATGGAGTTATTTTTATATTTATTTTTAACTTTTATTGGAGTATAGTTGATCTGCAGTGTTGTGTTAATTTCAGGTATACAGCAAAGTGAACTTGTTTTATATTACTGTATATAAAATAAATGATTAATGAGAACTTACTGTATAGCACAGGGAACTCTAGTCAGTACTCTGTAATGACCTGGATGGGAGAAGAATCTAAAAAATAGTGGAAATATGTATATGGAGGTATTTTTAAAACATAGACAGTGGTGAAATGCACTCCTTGCCATTTGCAAATTTAAACCTTCGTGTTTTCTCTGTGTTTCCAGTCAGCCTTCCCTTCCATTCTCTACATCGACTTTCCCCATCCCTCTCTGTTCCCTATGTTTCCCTCCTCACAGGTGCCCTTCATAGAAGAAATGGAAGCCATTAGTGGAAACACTCTGGACTTCTTACCCACCTGTCCACGTGTTTATTCTTTTAGACAGCCATCCTTCCCATCTGCGTTTTAAGGGCTCCTGGTCCTAACTTCAGAAAGGATCCCCTAAATTCATCTATCATGCCCAGATTCATTGTCCATGAAGTCTGCCGTCGTATGCCTTCCATATTCTGACCTCCTTGCCTTGAGAGGATGGGGCATAGTCCTGTGCAGCTCATCCTAGAGTCTTCCCTCTTCGGTGAATTTGATCCAGTAACAATCCCCTTTATGTCTGTTTTCTCAAAGTTAGGAGGTGACACAACAGTTCCATCAGGGCACGTCTCCGTCTTGCCTCTCCCTACCCCCGTACCATGAGGGCTGCCCTGTGTGAGCAGGACACCTCGTAGCTCTTCCAAACAGGAGCGCTGTTGGAAAAGGAGGGGTTCATGGCCTTGCAGTGTGTGAATCCCCATGACATCTTCATTAGCTTTTACAGACTGTTCTCCCAGTTTGCAAGATTCTTGGTAGGGATTCATATTAAATGTATCTAGCTATAGTTTCTGAAAAATGAGACCACATTTGCCCTTCCCCAGTCATCCTGTACCTCTTAAATTTTTTAGCCTTTTGTGTGTGTGTGTGTGAAATTCAGCACATAAAATGTGCATAAAGCAGACGTACAGTTCAGCCAGCTATAACATGAGCGCCTGTATAGTCACCACCAAGATCGAGGAGCAGGACATTGCTGGCTCCGAGGAGCACTCGCTTTGTTACTTCTCTTGACAGATTGGGCAGGTTTTCCACGAGCTCGTGCACAACTTCCTACACTGATTAACACAAGTTAGGAGACTGCAGTTTATTTAGAGTGTCTAAGAGTCATGACTTCACCATCTTCACCAGGCTTTGGATTTTAGTTTTCGTTTTTCCAAGTTTAGTTTTCTGTATGTATTCTGAAGATTATTTTCTTTGACCAAGAAGGTGTTTGTAGTTATGTATGATTTATATAATTGTTAATAGTGTAGGATAACTAAATGGAACTTTAGTTTTTACAAACCTCATTTTATTCTGAGATTGTTTTCTGATAATGCTTCTAGAGATTCCTGCCATTTTCTTATACATATAACGTGTCTCTGTCTTTTGAACATTTCTGAACTTATTAGAATATCTGCTCAATCATGTTAATCTCCTTAAATATCTCTTCTGTTTCTTTCTTCCTGAAATCATGTGTTTGTAGTCAGAATTTGATCTTTGACAAGCTCAGTACACTCTCGTAGTTGAGGTACATATTCAGAATCATGGTCTTAGAAAAGGTGATGTTTCATGCTTTTTTTTTTCTTCTTGCTTCACTTCTTTATCAGGCTTTTTTCTCTTCCTGTTTTTCCCCCCTCTTCCATCTCTGTTCACTGTTCTCTCCCTCCTTCCTTTCTTTCTCTTACTTGAACATGGTATAGAAAACACAGAACTAAGGTTTAAGCATAATGGCACAGGTGTCAGATGGCCCAGGTGTCATATGGCTGTGGCCTGAGGGACTGAAGAGAAGGCAGACAGTGCAAATGGCCTGAAGCGCCAGCACGTTGAGGGCGGCCTGATAGCTGCCCAATGTGGCCATTGGGCAGGTCTTCCTTGATTATCAGAAAAAGTAGAGCTAAACTTTCTCTGCTATTGTATTTATGATTTGTGACTAAGTGTGTCCTTTTTTCCTCTTTTATGATCATGTTGTGGTTATGGACAGATGTATTTCTCAATTATATTTGCTTTAAAAAACCATGTATTTAGTAACACTGAATGTAGCTTAACAGAGTTTTAAACCGCTAATAATGTTCATAGGTTGACGTGTAACCTGTACCTGTTTGTTTCTGGTGCTGGACGTCGTGATCTTTGACAACTTGTTTCTTCAGTTATTTTAATAAGGGAAGACATTTGGAGCAATTAGCTAATATAATCATTAAAATGGTCTTTTAAGATTACAGCATAAGTTAAGGTATGACTCATAAAAAAGTTTTTCTATAAAAGCAATCTCAAAATAGAAAGAATTAAGTGTTGTCTGGAATTACTATGCAGCTAGAATTTTCTGTAGGATTGAAGGTTGTAGTAGCTCTGAGCATTGATATTGATTTTGAAAATTAAACCAATTGGCAGTCATCCCTGGAGGACTTGATTTCTGAGACCTTCATATGTACTTGGACTACAGTAAATAAAACTGTATCCTAGAGGGAGCCAAAATGTGGATTTTAAGTATTTAATAAAAGCATTAAGCATTTTAACTATTTAATTTCTCTTGCAAGAATACTGGAATGGGTAGCCTTTCCCTTCTCCAGGGGATCTTCCCAACCCGGGGTTGAACCCAGGTCTCTTGCATTGCAGGCGGATTCTTGACTAGCTGAGCCACAAGGGAAGCCCGAGAATCCTGGAGTGGGTAGCCTGTCCCTTCTCCAGGGGATCTTCCCAACACAGGAATTGAACTGGGATCTCCTACGTTGCAGGTGGATAGCTTACCAACTGCTATCAGGGAAGCCCTGCAATTGCAAAAGAAGGGTTAAATACTGATTGTTAGGGATATGGTACACCATTTCTAAGGCATGATTTGGAACATTAGTGCAGCTTTCCCTCCAAAACATCTAAGTCAGAGCCTGGTTTTCAGAGCGTCCCTCAGAACTCCAAGAGTTATGGGAGACCCCTCAGGCATCACTGGGGACAGGGAGTGTGTATAGCCGAGTAGGAGGGAAGACGCTGCTCCTCCCTAGTTTCCACCGAGCTCTGCTTTTCTCTCTTTACTTGCCCTTAGTACAAAAATAAACTCTGAGATTTAGCTTAAAGAATGGCTTACTTTTATAAAGATGGAAAGGTGAAAACTTGGTCACACTGGGCTGTGGCAGCTGTGGTTTTCTGCCTAGAGTGGCCTTCCTCCTGTCTGTGTTCTCTCAGACCTCTCAGCCCACACTGTGTGCCAGGGCCTGAATGTAGCAAGTGGCGCTTTTGTGGAAGCTGTCCTCTCCCGTCTCCCCCACTCCGGACAGCACTGGACGGCAGCACTGTGGAGACACAGCGTCAGCTCAAGGGAAGCGCGTGTGATCAGCCAGGTCGGCTGGCAGTTGTTCGGCACTTTTCTGCAGGACTAGCAGGGAAAGACCGTCTTTCTGTCTGGATTGCTGTGTGTGTGTGGGCTGCCAAGTGGCCACCTTCTGGGCCCTGTTGGGGCACTCCTCTGAGGAGCGCAGCCCTTGGAGGGAGCAAAGCCAAGGCACTCAAGCCCTGAAGACACTCTAGGAATCTGGGTCCCTTAAAGGTAGGAGTCTTCCCCTGTCGGGCTACTTACTTGTATTGTGGGTACATTCTTTTTGTTGTTAAAGCTGTGTGATTTTTTTTTTTTTCCATTGAGAACTATGAACAATATCTTAAGATGAAACATTAGGAATTATACTGTCAGGTTATTAGGTTGTTTTTTTTTTTTAATTAAAGTGTAGTTGATTGACAATGTGGTGTTAGTTTTAAGTGTATAGCAAAGTGATTCAGTTATACATAGTATATATATTTTCAGATTCTTTCCCCTTATTAGTTCAGTTCAGTCACTCAGTCATGTCTGACTCTTCGCGACCCCATGAATCGCTGCACACCAGGCCTCCCTGTCCATCACCAACTCCTGGAGTTCATTCAAACTCATGTCCATTGAGTCGGTGATGCCATCCAGCCATCTCATCCTCGGTCGTTCCCTTCTCCTCCTGCCCCCAATCCTTCCCAGCATCAGGGTCTTTTCCAATGAGTCAACTCTTCGCATGAGGTGGCCAAGGTATTGGAGTTTCAGCTTTAGCATCATTCCTTCCAAAGAACACCCAGGGCTGATCTCTTTTAGAATGGACTGGTTGGATCTCCTTGCAGTCCAAGAGACTCTCAAGAGTCTTCTCCAACACCACAATCCAAAAGCATCAATTCTTCGGTGTTCAGCTTTCTTCACAGTCCAACTCTCACATCCATACATGACCACAGGAAAAACCACAGCCTTGACTAGACGGACCTTTGTTGGCAAAGTAATGTCTTTGCTTTGGAATGTGCTGTCTAGGTTGGTCATAACTTTCCTTCCAAGGAGTAAGCGTCTTTTATAGGATATTACAAAATACTGAGTATAGTTCCCTGTGCTATACAGTAGGTCCTTGTGGGTTATCTGTTTTATGTTTAGTAGTATATATATGTTAATCCCAAACTCCTACCATTCCCCCTCTTTCCTGTTGGGTGACCATAAGTTTGTTTTCTGTGTCTGTGAACCTTTTCTGTCTTGTGTATAAGTTCATCTGTATGCTTCTGTCACCGTAACATGTGCAGGTGACACCCTGGCATTTGCCTCTCTCTGTCTGGCTCACTTCACTTAGTGTGACAGCCTGTAGGTCCATCCGTGTTGCTGCAGATGGTCTTATTTCGTTGTTTTTTTTTTTTTGTTTTTTTTTAAATAGACCATCGTTATTAAACTAATCATAATCTAGGCTTTTAGGTTTACTTTTTAAGTTACTATTATATTTTTCTTATAATGAGTGGTTTTTACATCTGGCCAGAAATGCATGTAAGTAAAACGTTTTGGATACTGTCTGTAAAATGTCTGCTCTCAGAACAGGCTGCCTGTGTGACCCCTTAGTGCTGACAGGCGACTCCAGAGGGTGTGGGGCTCCCGGTCTGGAGAAGCGGGAGAGCCGTGGAGCGCGCCGGCCCCACAGCAGCTCCTGCCGGCACTCTTCAGTGTCTGAGCCTCACTTTCAAGAGTTTGGCAAGTTCAAGACAGAGTCTGTAGGCTTCATGCAGCTCTTCAGAGGATGCTGCTACTCAGAGCGTTCTGGAAGTCACAGTGAAAAGGCGTAGTGCTCGGTAATTAAGCCCCGCAGATAGGAATTTTCACTGTAGTCATGTTAGGGCAAACCCAGGAAGCCTCTTTGAGCGAATCTTGAGCTCTCCTCTTTGCCTCTGGAGTTCTTGTGCCCGTTTAGACCAGTAGATCCTTTTACAGAGAAATTTCTCTAAGATATCACTGTGCCTCCTCCATCTGACTTCTGGTTCTGCCGCTCTGCTGTCATCTCTGCAGGCCCCTTAACATCGGGGACCGGAAGACAGGTGTTCCTCCCTCTCTCGTGGCCTGCTTTGAATGAAGCGCCCTCTTTTTAACATTCCCCACTTCTCTTGGTTTGCTTCTTCAGCGTTAGAATGTAGACCTCAAGAGGACAGAGGACACGCTGGTTTTGTTCACATTACATTCTTCACTAGACCCAACGGAGTACCTGGCGCAACAGGTGCTCATTATTCAATCTGCTGAATAAATGAACAAAGCTCCTCGGTTATTTAAATTTCAGTGGCTTGTGGGGCTGATTCTCATCAGATCAGTGCAGAAAACAACAAGTATTTTAAAGCAATTAGACTTCATAGGAACACTGTCATGCAAATACGTAACTCTGGGTAGCCTACTCAAATGCCAGGCCCATAATGTTAGTAAATGAAGTGTGTGTGTGTGCGTGTGTGTGTGCGCGCGTGTGCGTGTGCGCGTGTGTGTGCGTGTGTGCGTGTGTGTGCGTGTGTGTGTGTGTTGTGGGGGGCTAAACAGATTTTACTTTCAATTCTTCTTCAGCATTAGGTCTCCTTAGGTTTATTGACATTCTTCAATAGGAATAACTGCTGAAGATTCCTGTTGAAATGTCAGCTTTTCTTTGCTGTGTGTTTTAAAACGTGTCAGAAGCATGTGAGGAGCTGCTGTTGGGTTGATTGTCCCAAGTTGTGTGACCCTGGCCCAGTGATGCCGCCACGGCCCCAGCTGCCTGGCCTGCGGGTCCTGGAGCAGCTGAAGGAGGAGCTGTCAGGGTCTAGCTCCATGAGAAGCCCTCAGGAAGGGAAGTCCATGCTCTGCTATGAAACCGCAAGCCCACTGGAAGAGCGGGGAGTATTAACTTGGGGAATTTCCATATTGGAAATGGTTCTGCCTGTGTGTTACGCCATGTACTTACACGGAATAGCAATTCAGCACATTTGAATAGTAAGGACTAGTTGCCATTTATAGCATGTGTACTGAAAAAGCAAAGTGAGTTGCCGATCATGTCCACCATCTTTCTGCTTTGGTTGAATTTTAAAGTAACAGACTTTAAGGAATTTAATATGATCAAAAAATAAACATATACTAAATTCTTAGAAATAATACATGGTCACTTATCTCTGATACTGACATTATTTCCATAATTACTTAATTAAGAAACCTTTATTGAAACGTGCTAATTTTCTGGACGTTCGCAGTAAGAAAATTTTATTTCTCTTGTTATACATCTGTTACTTGTTCTTTGATTCTGTTTTATGCCATACCTACTAGTAAGTTCTTGTATATTTTCTGCTTCAATGAAGAGATCTGGTCTTTTCTACATTTCCATGTATCTTCTCCTTCCTCAAGTTCTATCACGTCTTCATTTCCTCATCTTCTCTCTTTATCTTTTACTTTTGATTCATTCCGTTTACATCTATGGTTTAACTTTCTCATTTATTTATTTTTTAAATTATTTGTGTCACTAGGCAATTTCAAATAGGCTAAGAGCTAGCTATGCTTCCTGACCTCCCCTGTGGCTGCCTCCTCCTTACTTAGACTTACCTGTTGGCTAGAATTCTCCTTTGGTCATGCAAAGTGTACAGACCTTTACCGAATATTTATTAGAGGAAAGATATATAGCTGGGCAAGTTTCTGATCTCAATCAATTAAAAATAGCTAGTGAATTTTTCAGGGTGATTATTTAAAGTGCTATACCGATAATAGATACTGAAATGAAGCCATATGCACAACCTGGCATTTTAAAAAATCTGTTTTAAGTATTTTAGGTCTTTACTTTGGAGCAGATTAATTTTTTAGTGGCGAGCCTCATTTTCTCTACCTTGAGTTATGACCTGGTGCCAGGCTTTATTGCAAAAGTCTCAGACCTAAAGGATTTAAGGTTTATTATTGCAATTTTAGAGCAGGATGGAAAGGAAAGAAAAATAATTTTCCTGAGTGAAAGGACCTAGTTCTTAACAATAGCATTTTGATTTGAGGACTATACTGTGATAAATAACTCTCACTGTAGAATCTGGGATGAAATTAACACTGAGAGAACTTATATATCCCTAAGGCATTAGGTGGCCGATCATGAGTCTGTGTAATCTGTTTTCACACAGTGTAGTACACAAATATGTGTGTGTGAGCCGAGTGTAAAGCAGCCTTCCTTTCCTTTTTTTTTTTTTGACTCTTTTTGGTGGCTCCTTTTAGTGAGGGTTTGTCTAATGCTTCTGGAATCTTCTCTTCTTGTCATCGTGGTAGTCTTATCATTTGAGTAGGATTTTGATGACTGTGTTTGAACGTAAATATACAGCAGCAGAAAATGGGTACACCAAATTCATGATTGTTCTTGGATTTATTATATCTAGATAAGTGCCATCTTTAATATTTTCTAGTGTTTTACAAATTCCATTAGAATACTAAGGTTTAAAACACTAAAGATAATTTATTCTTTCTTTTCAGACTTTCAAAGGAATGCACAAGATTTAAAATTCATTAATTTTTAGAAAATAAAAGCCTTTGCATTTACTTTTTAAACTAAAACACTCTGCAGTATGAATTATAGTTTTGAAACATGTAATTAGGAAAAACAGTAGTTATTAACAATTGTATACAATTGGTTTTTCTCCCTAGAAGGCATTTTATTTTTCTAACTTTTTAGTTTTATACTGGAGTGTAGTTGATTAATGATGTGTTAGTTTCAGGTGTGTAGCAATGCAATTCATATACATGTATATGTGCAAAAAATTCATATACACATTTATATGTATACCTGTATCTAGTCTTTGTCAAATTCTTTTCCCACTTAGATTGTTACATACTACTGAGCAGAGTTCCCTGTACTATACAATAGGTCCATTTTGGTTATCCACTTAAAATATAGCAGAGTGTACATGTCAAACCCAAACTCTCTATCCCTCCCTCCACCCTTCCCCCCGTAAGTTCCTCTCTGAGTCTTTCTCTATTGTGTAAATAAATATATAAGTATCATTTTTAAAGATTCTACATATGTGATATCATATTCTTATCCTCACACGTGTACAAATACATTTACACACATATTTGGTAAAGAATCCACCTGCAATGTCAGGAGACCCCAGTTCGATTCCTGGGTTTGGAAGATCCTCTGGAGAAGGGATAGGCTATCCATTCCAGTATTCTTGGACTTCCCTTGTAGCTCAGTCAGTCAGTCAGTTCAGTCGTTCAGTCATGTCCAACTGTTTGCGACCCCATGGATTGCAGCATGCCAGGCCTCCCTGTCCATTGCCAACTCCGGGAGTTTACTAAAACTCATGTCCATTGAGTTGGTGATGCCATCCAACCATCTCATCCTCTGTCATCCCCTTCTCCTCCCGCCTTCAATCTTTTCCAGCATCAGTGTCTTTTCAAATGAGTCAGTTCTTCGCATCAGGTGGCCAAAGTATTGCAGTTTCAGCTTCACTATCAGTCCTTCCAATGAATATTCAGGGCTGATTTCCTTTAGTATGGACTGATTGGATCTCCTTGCAGTCCAAAGGACTCTCAAGAGTCTTCTCCAACACCACAGTTCGAAAACATCAATCCTTTGGTGCTCAGCTTTCTTCATAGTCCAACTCTCACATCCATACATGATTACTGGAAAAACCATAGCTTTGACTAGATGGACCTTTGTTGGTGAAGTAATGTCTCTGGTTTTTAATATGCTGTCTAGGTTGGTCATAGCTTTTCTTCCAAGGAGCAAGCATCTTTTAATTTCCTGGCTGCAGTCAGCATCTGCAGTGATTTTGGAGCCCCAAAATATAAAGTCTGTCATTGTTTCCCTATCTATTTGCCAAGAAGTGATGGGACCAGATGCCATGATCTTCGTTTTCTGAATGTTTTGTGAAAAGTTTTAAGCCAACTTTTTCACTCTCCTCTTTCACTTTTATCAAGAGTCTCTGTAGTTCTTCTTCACTTTCTGCCATAAGGGGAGTGTCATCTGCATATCTGAGGTTATTGATATTTCTCCTGGCAATCTTGATTCCAGCTTGTGCTTCTTCCAGCCCAGTGTTTCTCATGATGTACTCTGCATATAAGTTAAATAAGCAGGGTGATGGTATACAGCCTTGATGTACTGCTTTCCCTATTTGGAACCAGTCTGTTCCATGTCCAGTTCTAACTGTTGCCTCCTGACCTGAATACAGATTTCTTAGGAGGCAGGTCAGGTGGTCTGGTATTCCCATATCTTTAAGAATATTCCAGAGTTTGTAGCTCAGCTAGTAAAGAATCCACCTGCAATGTGGGAGACCTGGGGTTCTATCCCTGGGTTGGAGAAGGGAAAGGCTACCCATGCCAGTATTCCAGCTTGGAGAATTCCATGGACCATATAGTCCATGGGGTCACAAAGAATCGGACATGTCTGAGCAACTTTCACTTGCACTTTTCACACACACATTTACATTAAGTTCAGAAGTCTGATCTTGGAAGCTAAGCAGGGTCGGGCCTGCTTTAGTCCTTGGATGGGAGACCACCTGGGAATACCGGGTGCTGTAGGCTTTTTTGGGGGGCTTCCCTGGTGGCTCAGAGGTTAAAGCATCTGCCTGCAATGCGGGAGACCTTGGTTCAATCCCTGGTTTGGGAAGATCCTCTGGAGAAGGAAATGGCAAGCCACTTCAGTATTCTTGCCTGAGAATCCCATGGATGGAGGAGCCTGGCTGGCTACAGTCCACGGGGTCGCAAAAAGTTGGACACAACTGAGCGACTTCACTTTCACTTTATTTCACTTTCAGAAGTCAAAATTAAATGGAAAGCTGTTTTTGAGATGGCTTACTTCCATCTCTAATCCCTTCACTGATTCCCAATATCCTCCATTTTTTATTAATTTTTTATAAAAGTAGGGAAATGTGTATTTTCTTGTAGAAGAGATAGTATTGTATATTCTCTGTTCTCCATCTTTTTTTTCACAATATATCCTGCAGATTACTCCATAATAATATATAGAGGCATTCCTTACTCCTTTTTATGGCAGCATA
The DNA here is from genome assembly GCA_006410935.1 of Redunca redunca. Classification (NCBI taxonomy): domain Eukaryota; kingdom Metazoa; phylum Chordata; class Mammalia; order Artiodactyla; family Bovidae; genus Redunca; species Redunca redunca. The sequence continues at coordinate 423,501 of SJYQ01001301.1, read as the reverse complement.
AATACTGGATAATTTTGCATGTGTAATTTCATTAGATACTACAGAATTCCTCTTTATGGGGATTTTGTTTTGTACTTGTATCAGTACTGTTTGACATTTTCAGTTAGCTCTCAACCTTGCCAGGAGAAAAGGTTTTTGCCAGGTAAGTGGGAACTAGTGTTTCAGTGTGGTTCTAGTTTACATTTCTCTTATGTGTATAGCTGAGCATTAAAAAATTATTTAACAGCTTTCTTCTTTGTAAACTGTTGGTTCATTTTTTCATTGCCTATTTATCTGTCAGATTTTTGGTACCTGTTGCTTCTAGTTTTGAAGAAAAAGATTATCTTCTTGGGAGATGAGCTGTGAGTGTTAAGTATAATTTGGTCTCTCATTTGTTTTAGGGTGGTCTTTTTTAGATGTATGTTTTGAGAGATACCATCTCACAGCCATAGTCTTCTCTTCTCACAGCCGTAGTCTCATTCGCTCTAGACCTTCCTGCACGTGTTCTGCATGGCTGGGGTGGAGAAGTCAGGACGACTTTCCATGTCTGCATGCTCTAGCTGCTCAGCTTTTGGGTATATTAATATTTCAAACCACCTGTCACTAACAGTGCATTATTTCAGGTCCTGGGTTGATTAATCTTCTCACCAGATAGCAGAAGACCACAGATCCTCTACAAGCTTTTTGTCTATTGTAAACTCATCATTTGTGAAACAGTTGTCTGGTGGTGGTAATTATTTTTATGGGATGGCATTCCCCTTTTCCCTCTGTATTTGTAATATATTTCCATAGTCTGTGTTCCTTGAATCTCTTGCCTAAAATGGGTTTATAATATCTTTCTGCAAAGGGCCAGAAGTAAGTATTTTAGGCTTTGCAGAGTATATGTTGTCACAGTCCCTCAAATTTGTTTTTGTAATGTAAAGGCGACCTTAGACAACATGTAAATGAAGGTCATGGCTGTGTCCCAGCAAACTGATGGGGAGTGGGGGAGGGAGCAGAGTGGGCAGATTTGGCCCGTGGGTGCTAAAGAACCCGCCTGCAACGCAGGAGACCCAGGTTCCATCCCTGGGTCAGGAAGATTCCCCCGGAAAAGGAAATGGCAACCCGCTCCAGGATTCTTGCCTGGGAAATCCCATAAGCAGAGGAGCCTGGTGGGCTACAGTTCATGGGGTCGCAAAGAGTAGGACACAGCTGAGCGACTAACACTTTCACTTTTTCACTTTATATTCTGCTGACCCCTGGTCTTAGCCATTATAATTAAACTCCCCTTCAACTTGTTGAGCTGCCTACTTCCTTGCCATCGTTTTGAGTAAGCTCACTAGAAGTCCCTTAAATGTAAACTCAGGAGCAGAGCCGCGTGCCTCCAGGTGTTCCATGCGCTGTTTGGGTGGCGTGACGGTAAGATTCTGCTTGTTCGGTGCGATTATTGCAGCACTAACATGCAGGACAATTCTTAAAGAAGATCAGAATACCTAGAACGCGCTTCAGGTCCTATTTGTTGGGTGCTAATGTTGCTGACAGTGCTCCCTTTGAGGATGGACTTTGCAGAGACTGTTGAACCGTGATTCCATCGCATTGTCCGATCGCTGTAGAAGTGATAGTTCCAGGAGGAAGTGATCTACATCGGAAGGGAGTCCTGTCACACTCTTGTAGTTGTTATTGTCCTCAACTAAAAGTAAACTTGATAATAATGGCTTCTATGAGTTAAAAAAAATCGAACCAGGTAGAATATGTAAAACTTAGTTAACTGTTGAGTCAGGTATGGAAGTCCTGATCATTTCTGGATATTACAAAGAGAAGAAAGATGTTCCCAAACCTCTGAAAGACAGAAAGTTTTGTTTACCCACTATTAACATATTTGTCCTCCTGTTAGACTAGTATTTAAATGAACATTTAAAAATCACCTGTTGCTCAGCTCACTTCTGTGGGAAACATTTATTCAGTTCCAGATTTTATCAGAGGGATTTAGAACCTGGTACCTCTTACCATCGTGTTTCCATCCAGTTTTCATGGGGTTGCAGAAGGGCAGTTAGTAATAGGGTATTAGGGGATTGAGTGAAATTAATAATTTGAAGATTAAAATCAGCCTGGAAGAGTTTGAATCATGGGATGGTAGAGTTGAAGGGATAAACCAGTAAGGACAGAATGAGAGGAGACCCACTGGAAACTCTCTGAGACTTTGGCAGTCTGTCGTTTGAACCTAAAGCATGTGCCCTTGACCTTGCCAGCCCAATCTTTGCTTGTATTCATTTCCACTCCTAGAAGCAAAAAGAAGCCTGGCATGACGTGGAAGCTCATCTGTATCTTAACACTTTGTTTCAAACTTGTCCAAGTTTTTATGAGAACCAGACGAGACAGTCAGTAGAGAGCACCGAGAGCAGCACTTTGCACCAGCACCAAAGAAGGGCTGAGCGGAGGCTGGCTGAGACACGCAGCCGGATTGCTGTTAGAGCTGTAAGCACTGCTCCTTGTGTCTTCTCTTTCATACATAAAGTTAAGACTTCTGTGCTCCTGTGAAATTGTGTTGTCCTAAATTTTTGTGCGTCACTGCCCTGCTTGCTCATACCTCATTCAATAGTGTAAGCAGCTTGGCTGAAGCACAGCGATGCCCCTTTGTTCATGTATCATGTACATGTGTTTCCCCTCTATAAGGGCAGAGTTGAGTACATGACACAGAGATTATGTGGCTTGCAGAGCAAAAATTATTTACTGTCTGTATGTTATAGGAAGAGCTTGCCAACACCTGATATATAGGGCCTTCTGATCCAAAGTAAAAGTGAATATAAAGTACTCAGGTAACAGTTTTCTGAAACCATCATTTAGTCTTCATTTCTCTTAATCTCATTGAAACAAATGATATTGTATAAAAGGGGATAGCAAACAATAAGATGTTTATTTAGGTTTTTATTTATGTTGTTGTCAAAGAGCTGATCTTGAATTACTGTAAATTATTAAAAAGATTACCAATTGCAGTAAACTGTGTGAATTAATTTAAATGCTTGAGGTTTCTTTTTTTTTTTTCATAATAGATGAAAACTGGAACCTATAAAATTTGTGGTACATTTCTTTCCACTTACTAAGAATAAATACATGTATGCCGTGTAGTAATTTGCTGTCATAAGAATTAGTGTTTCAGAGCAGCACTGAGCCTCATCAGCTCATGGTACCAACTCAGAACATTACTGTAGACATGAGGAGTCAGTGGTATCACCTTCATCCATAGGAGACAGCATGTTGCTTCCCACTGAGGAGGACTTTAGGGACCAATCTTTGTTTTGAAATGTATCATTACTACTATCAGAATCACTTAGATTCAGAGCCATAATAAAGACTATGAACATAGGTCTAAGGTAAAATTTGATTTAGATCTGACTTTAAATTGAAATATATATGTGACTTCAGAGAATATGGTTTTGATAGTGTGATTGTTAATTTCCCCAAAGTGAATCTACTTCTTGAGTACGTGGGTTTTCAGAGCAGTCTCCTTATTGGCAGGGGAATTTCAGGCAAGTGGTGTTTTTCAGACAGCAAGGCAGATGGCTCTTTTTCTTCAGTACAGGGTATGCCAACCAAAAGAGACAGCTACACAAATGCTAACCCCTGAGGGAGTGAGAAAACAGTTGCTGTCAGTTGTTCTTTATAAGTCTGTAGCTTGACTTCAGAACGGGGTGGGAAGAGAGATCTTTTAAGAAAAGTATGCATGAAATGCACAAGTGCAGCCTGTAACCTCAGTTCTCGCGAAAATAGTGGAAGATGATGTAATGTAAAAAGGAAACACTCTTAGGTCTGATGTTTCTGAGATAATGTGGCGGCATACTGCTTGGGCCTGATAGATTGCTTCCCAGTTTCTGTTAAAACCTTTGTGTAGCTGACAAACGCAGGCAAGTGAACTATAGAGCAAATGCCATATGCTAAGATCTGGGTAGGAGCTTCCCGAATGAGGTTGGTGGAATGGATTGAGACTAGTTAGGGATTATATCGGGGAAGGCAATGGCAACCCGCTCCAGTATTCTTGCCTGGAAAATCCCATGGACGGAGGAGACTGGTAGGCTGCAGCCCATGGGGTTGCTGAGGGTCAGACATGACTGAGCGACTTCACTTTCACTTTTCACTTTAATGCATTGGAGAAGGAAATGGCAACCCACTCCAGTGTTCTTGCCTGGAGAATCCCAGGGAGGGCGGAGCCTGGTGTGCTGCTGTCTCTGGGGTCGCCCAGAGTCGGACACGACTGAAGCGACTTAGCAGCAGGGATTATATAGCACAAGTTCTACTTCAGAACTATCAGTAGAACAGGCCCCACCCAATGTAGGATAGAGTTTGAAGACTGGGAGCACATGTTAAAGATTTAAGAGACTTGAAGACTGGAAGCACGTGGGTTATGTTGAGTGGAAAATTTGCTGCCTGTAGATTTTGAGTCCGTCAAATCCGTGGCCTTAACCTGTTGCTTTCCCATCTCCACTAGTTCGTTTGCATTCATCTTCCTCTAAAACCCAACTCCCAGTGTGCAGCCCAGTAGCAGGAGCTAGGTGAAGGTGGCTGAGGGCAGCCTACCCCCTGGACTGCATGCGGGTGCCCATGCGTCTCATGTGGATGTACAGCCCATGACAGCTGGCAGGTGCCTCTCAGATCAGGAGGAGTTTCTCACCACATGATCACACCAGAAGGGGTGTCTAGTTGCATGTCAACAGCTGAGCTGAGAGTAGAGCACATCTAATTGCAATCTGAGTCTCAGTCTGAGAGGTGGAACGCGCCAACATTTAGTGGACATTGAGGAGACTAAAGGCATGTTACCTTGTCTGCAAGAACGTTAGATTTAAATAGCTCTGTCCTCTACAAAACTTATATATGGAAGATGTTTATCGTGTAGTTTCTGAAAAGATTCTAGAAAATAAGGGAAATTAAATAATGACTTTGAAGACATAGTATATCTCTCTGAAAACGATTGCATGTAAGAAACACATTTAGTATAAATATACAACAAATTTAGTGTCAGTTTCCTGGGATCTTAAAAGATTATGACCTTGAGTAAAAAGGAAACCAGAGAGCCCTGAGGAGGAACAGGACGAGATGGAAGAAGAATTGTCAAAGCTGGTTGAAATAAAAGAATGCAAGAAAACAAAAATTGTGATAAAATTTAAAATTTGTATTAAGGCAATCCAAAGAAGCTTTGATATTCCAAAGCATGGAGGAGTATTATGGACAACAAGCTTGAGAACAGAAGGCAGAGGAGAAAAGGACAAAGATATGTAAGGAGAAGTAGATACAGAGGGCACACCTTCAACCCAAGAGGTGTTCTGTAGCAGGAAACTAGAGCAATTATCAGGGAAATCATGAGTGAGCTTTCCCATGCCAGAGAAGAATGCCAGTAAAACTCAAAGGGCGCCCTGAGAAGCAGCCAAAAATAATGAAGAGTTCCTACTTAGGCTATTCTGGCGAAATATTTGAACTTTAAGGATAAAGCAAACCCAGAAAATAAGGGAACACCCTGAGTCTGTGGCTCTGTGTGTTCAGCCTACATACACACACACACATACACACACATGTAAATCTTGTTTTTAAATGACTGTTTTCAGATGTAAAATAACAGCATTCATGTTCCATCCCTCAAAAAGCTCCTTAGGTACATATTTCATCCATGGAAGAGATCACTCTTGGATTTTAGGTTTTTTTTTTTTTATACTTTGAAAGGAGAACATGGAGTTGTATAGCCTCCTGATGTTTATGCCATGTCCTTTGATTGGAGGTTAGCGCTACGGGCTTTCAGACTAGCTCAACTGAAAATTCACCACCCAAACACAGAACCCAAGATAATCCAGCTATATCCTTTATAAAAAGCTATGTGCCAAATAAAATGACTCAGAAAGGCTTAAAGGAAAGAGATTGGTAAGTGTACACAAGGAGAATATAAGTTCCCTTACCCTAAGACAGCATTAAAATGGAACAAAAGTAGTCATGAAGATGAAACGTATAAGCCATAATAAAGAAGTGACATTAATTTTTATGGGATAAATTACTTCACAATAAACATTAATCACTGGGAATGCAGAGGAAAGGAAGGAGAAATGAGACACTAATGTTTCTTTCTGGCAGATTGTTAGACAAGAAGTCAGGATGGTCGAGGGCATGAGTATTCTAAGGGTGAGCTAAGATGCATGTCGAGAGCTTTACTCTGAAAATAGAGATGATTCCTTCTTTTTAAGGCCCCAGAGAATTCCTTTTTCTAGATCATAAAATCTAAACTCACAACAAGCTGAATGTAATAGAAAATACATTTGCTAGCCACAATGAAATTTCAAAAACATTGTACATGAAAATTTAAAACAAAAAGTGCTGAGTTCTCCCCTTCTACCCTGCTTCAAGGCATTTCCTAAATAGCTCTTGACTGGGTCAAAGAGAAAAGCAATACTAAGGTTGCAAAATATTTAGAAAAACTGTATAATGGAAAGTGTATGTTAATGCTGAGATGTGATCAAAGCCGCACCTAGAGGAAAATGAATGTACTTAAAGTACTTAAATACTGACATTTCTTAGCAAGAGGGAATAAAAAGCATTTCAGCTCAGATGTAAAAGAAAAAGGGAAGTGATTAAAAATGTGCTGTAGAAAACAGGACTTGATAAGTGTGTTGTCACCACAGGAAGGTCTGCACTGTGTCGCGGGGAGTACGGGTGTCCGTGTCCGGGCAGAGCTGCTGCTCTCCCTCCCCAGGCCTCACCTCCTATCCCTATCTTTTGCAGAGTTTTCTTTCCCTGCTCTCTCGTAGGCTGGAGCTCTCCCCAGGTCAACCATCTACTTTCGAGCTGCCTTTTCACTGCCACGAGGAGTGCAGGGGGTTATGGGCGGGGAGCTTACGAGTCCAGCTACTCTCAACTCTGTTTTCGTCAGTTTATTGTCGAGTTTATTTTCTGTACTTGTTGAGCTGGGAACTTCTTTTGGCTTCTCTGAGAACTGCTCTTGCCTTCTGTTTGGGGCCACAGTTAACATTGCTCAGTCTTCCAGGAATCCCTCATGTTTTCAGTCCTGCAGTTTTTCTGGTTTCCAGGTGCCCTGTAAAATATTTAATCTGCTGATGGCACCGTGTTTGGGTCCAGGATTCTTTAGTAACAAAAGTCTTCTGTCGGTGCATGAGGCCTTTGGTGGGAGAGAGAACAGACACTTGTGCACAGATGCCCTGCTTTTTTGGCTTGTCTTTTTGTGGTGTGTTATCTCCTTGAAGTTCTCTAAGTGCTTATTTTTAAATGGCTTCTGTTTGCTGAACTACCAGTTAGTGAGGGGTTGGGAGTGTGCACCTATCCCTGTCGTACACGAGGAGACACTAAAGTCACAGTAGGGATTCAGGCCAGGCTGTCTGACTTCAAGTCCATCCCAGCTGCTCCACTGACTCTTCTGGGTGTTAGTTGGGTGCCTCTTTTTCATGCTATTTCTTTACCTCAAACACCCAGTGTTTCTTGTATTCCTGTTCACTTCTGTAGGTAACGATCAATGACGGAGTGTATTTCTCTAGCTCAAGTGAGGATTCCCCTCTCACCTCGTGGCAAATACAGGTTCAGCACAAGGGCTCAACTTCAGGTGACTTTTCAGGGGCCAGGAGGGGCTGCTTTGGGGCAGGGGTTTTCCTGAGCTTCCTGCTGGGGGAGGCAGCCCTGCCCCATTTCCTTTGTCCCTTTGTGCACCTGGCTGTCTTCCGGTTAGCAGGCTGTGTGCATGCCCACCCACCCCTCCGCTGGAGCAGACTTAAGAGTTAAGCAATTGAGGTAGGGAGACTCACTCAGCGCTCCTACCCTCCAGTTGGTTATTTGGCCAGTTGTCTGTGGCCAGCTCGCTCCCCTCGCCTGCACTGTACTGATAATGGGATTATCCGAGCTTCTGCTGGGAGACTTGTCAACTGTCACAGGTTCCTTGTGTTTCCTTGGATTTGCCATTGTGTTTTCATCAATTTTAGTTTTTCCAGAAATTCACTTATCTATTCCACACATGTTTATTGTGGAGGGCAAGTGTGTTGGGCTTTAGAAAATTAAGGTGAACAAAAAGAGAAACAGCCCATCGTGATGGAGTTCATACATAGCTGGTGGGGAAGATGGGCATTAGACAGATGACTGACTTACAGAAAGCTCATGTTCTGTGAGGAAAAGGTGCGGTGTGCTTTGGGGACACGTGAAAGGGCTACTTACTGGGAGAGGGGTTGTCGTAGAACTCTCCCTGGAGTCAGTGACAGTTGACCTGAGCTCTGGGAAGAGAAAGAAGACCGAGGAGATGAAAAGCAAGGACAGGAGTGTGGCTAGCAGAGGGAAGAGGAGGTGAGGAGGCCTTACAGATGAGGGTAAACATGGTCTGCTGGGCATTTACTCTTGCTATTGCTATGTATATTTTCATTATATATTTATTCTCCCATTCCATGAAGTGTGGGAGAGAGAAAAATTTTGATCAGTTGTCTTGATTGAAACAAGAAGTCTCAATAATAATCCAGGAAAAATTTTCTGATATAAGCAACAAATGAAACATAGAAAAGCTTGCATACTGTATGTGCTAGGCTATGTGTAAATGGATATGAAGGCACCGATACCAGGGCTTCTCTCCTAGCTCAGTAGGTGAACGATCTGCCTGCAATCAGGAGACCCAGGTTCGATTCCTGGGTCGGAAAGATCCCCTGGGGAAGGAAATGGCAATCCACTTCAGTATTCTTGCCTGGAAAATCCCATGGACAGAGGAGCCTGGGGTCACAAGAGTCAGACACAACTCAGTGACTAAACCACCACCACCACCACACCAATACCAAAAATATTATCCTTAGGAGGTGGGATGATGTGACTTTTATGACCTTTTTTATACTTCTGTTTGATTTTCAGCTTTCCTATGAGTGTGGATTGCTTTTGTAGTCAGAAAAACGTTTTCTTAATGTCTAATTTATGGTTTGACTTATAAGCGCAAATGAACAATTGCTGAGTAATTTTGAGAGAGCAAGCTTTAAATTTAACTTTTTAAAGTTAGGACGTGTATGACAGTTTTTAAAATATGCCATAAAGGAACCAGCCTGCCTCTTCCTGACTTACTATTCTTTTAGTGTGGTTGTTGACGTCACAGTAACTAGATGGCTGCTGCATCTTTAGAAATTGCATCTATATCCAGGCAGGGAAAAGGAGGCAGGGCATTTCAGCTGGGTTTGTCCCTTTTTATCAGAAAATAAGTAGCTGTTACAGAAACCTCACCTGTCGGACTCCCGTTTGCCTGTCACTGGTTAGAACTGGGTCACAGAGCTGTTTGTAGTTAACTATAAGGAAGCCTGAGATAGCAAGTTTTTGTTCTTTGTTTTTAAGCCAGAGCACATTGCTCTTCAAAACGAAATAAGGTTCTATTAATAAAAGGATGAATGGATATTGGTTAGGCAGCTTGCTGTGTCAGCTGCAGGAATGGTTGCTTATAGATGGTAATAAAAGTCAGGAGCTTGATTAAGACTACTCAGAGGGAGTATTCAGAGTAAGAAATGAGGATCAGTGAAAGAGCCTGAGGAACTTTAGGATCAGAGGAATGTGTATTCTCCAGGGAGGGCACTAAGAAAGAGGGGCTGTGAGAGTGGCAGAAAGGTGATTACCTGATGGGTGTTGCATTTTCTAAGCCTCCGGAGAGAGAGGAAGACAGTTTGTCTTGTTCTGTGTGCTGATGAAGAATTGAGGTGCGAACTTGTTGTCGAGTCTCTAAAGTCATGTCTGACTCTTTGTGGCCCCATGGACTGCAGCATGTCAGGCTTCCCTGTCCTTCACTATCTCCTGGAGTTTCCTAAGACTCATGTCCATGGAGTCGGTGATGCCATCCAACCATCTCATCCTCTGTCACCCCCTTCTCCTCCTGCCTTCAATCTTTACTAACGTTGGGATCTTTTCTAATGAGTTGGCCCTTCACATCATGTAGCCAAAGTATTGTAGCTTTAGCATCAGTCCTTCCAGTGAATATTCAGGGATGATTTCCTTTAAGGATCAACTGGTTTGATCTTGATGTGCAGGGGTTTCACAAGAGTCTTCTCCAGCACCACAGTTCAAAAGCATCAGTTCTTCAGCACTTAGCCTTCTTTATGGTCCAGCTCTCACATCCGTACATGACTGCTGAAAAAACATAGCTTTGACTACACTGACCTTTGTTAGTAAAGGTACTATGCTGACTTTGTTGGCAAAGTGATATCTCTACTTTTTAATATGCTGTCTAGGTTTGTCATAACCTTCCTTCCAAGAAGGAAGTTTAATTTCATGTCTGTGGTCACTGTTTGCAGTGATTTTGGAGCCCAAGAAGAGAAAATTTATCACAGCTTTCACTTTCTCCTCATATGTTTGCCATGGAATACATCATGCAAAATGCCGGGCTAGATGAAGCACAAGCTGGAATCAAGATTGCTTGGAGAAATATCAATAACCTCAGATATGCAGATGACACCACCCTTAAGGCAGAAAGTGAAGAGCTAAAGAGCCTCTTGATGAAAATGAAAGAGGAGAGTGAAAATGTTAGCTTAAAGGTCAACATTCAGAAAACTAAGATCATGGCATCCAGTGCCATCACTTCATGGCAAATAGATGGGGAAACAATTGAAACAGAGATTTTATTTTGGGGGGGTCCCCAAAGTCACTGCAGACAGTGACTGCAGCCATGAAATTAAAAGACACTTGTTCCTTGGAAGAAAAGCTATGACAAATCTAGACAGCATATTAAAAAGCAGAGACATTACTTTGCCAACAAAGGTCTGTCTAGTCAAAGCTATGCTATGGTTTTTCCAGTAGTCATGTATGGATGTGAGAGTTGGACTATAAAGATAGCTGAGCGCTGAAGGATTGATGCTTTTGTACTGTGGTGTTGGAGAAGACTCTTGAGAGTCCCTAGGACTGCAATGAGATCCAACCAGTCCATCCTAAAGGAAATCAGTCCTGAATATTCATTGGAAGGACTGATGCTGAAGCTGAAACTCCAATACTTTGGCCACCTGATGTGAAGAACTGACTCACTGGAACAGACCCTGATGCTGGGAAAGATTGAAGGCAGGAGGAAAGGGATGACAGAGGTTGCGATGGTTGGATGGCATCACTGACATGATGGACATGAGTTTGAGTAGACTCTGGGAGTTAATGATGGACAGGGAAGCCTGACATGCCGCAATCCATGGGGTCGCAAAGAGTTGGACCTGACTGAGTGACTGAACTGATTTGCCATGAAGTGAAGGGACTGGATGCCACAGTCTCAGTTTTTTGAACGTTGAATTTTAAGCCAAGTTTTTCACTCTCTTCTTTCACTTTCATCAAGAGGTTCTTTAGTTCCTCTTTGGTCTCTGCCATTAGAATGGTATCATCTGCATATCTGAGGTTATTGCTGTTTCTTCCAGCAGTCTTGATTCCAGCTTGTGATTCATCCATTGGTGGCCTTGGAGAAAGCGTTTTCAGCGGTGGCTGTGGGCTATTTAGTGAAGAGGGATAAAGTAGTGGCAGTAAAGGACTCTCAAAGGTTTCTGAGCAAAACAGAGGGCGGGGAAGGGAGAGGAGTGATTCGGGGAGCTGTGTGTTTGGACAGTGATACTGGACTGCGGCTAAATGTCTGAGAAAGGCTTTCTATCATAGAACTGTGTTTCCCAAGGGATGTAGAAGTTGTTGCGATCTAGAGCCCAGGGAGGAAGGTAAGCTTTGCAGTCAGGAAGGACAGGGGCACAGAAGGACTTCCATAGTTTGGTGGCAGGGATATAGACAGGGACACGAGGGACTTCCGTAGTTTGGTGGCAGGGATATGAGAGGCAACTTCCGATGACTTCTGTCTTTTCTGGGAGATGATAAAGTCGTCTTCCTCGGTGTTATGAGAGAGACGGCAGATGTGGAGGCTGAAGAGAGTGGACAGGATGATTGGTAAGTCTTGTAGGGAATTTGGGGGAGAGTGAGAGATGGGTAGGTGAGCTGCAGCCCAGTCATGCTTAGGGAACCTGAGTTAAATTAAGTTCCGAAGCACCAACATGCCCTGCATCATTGTCTTACGGAGGAATATATTTTAAACAATTTAGCTGACATTTCTGACTGATACCTATAAGCACTTTAGAGGTACATATTCATAGATTTGTAGAAAAAAAGCTGCTAAAACATGCTTAATAGGTTTCTTTGTCTCTGAAGCAAGTAATTTTTAATAATAATAACTAACATTTATTAAGGACTCCACTCTGTCCCAGGTGAAAAGGTAAGCACATTACCTGCATGATTTATACAAACTTCACAAGAGAAATCTAGCAGGCAGGTGTATTATTGTTGCCATTTAAAAGATGACTAAACCTAGGCTCAGATAATTAATAACATGTTCTAGATCACAAGGCTAGTTAGTAGTAACAACAGGACTTGACCTGTGTCTCATTGACTCCAGGGTTGTGTTATTAACTACTGTTGTGTGGATTGAACCACATAAAATTTCCTGTTTTGTAGGTGAAAAATGACAGAAGATTGGCAATTTTATGGCTCAACCCCATACACAGTACTTACCCAGATAATTGCCAAGGTGACGGACTGCTTCATTCTAGGTATTGCCCTAAGTACTTTAGTTGCCATATTCTGTGACATTTTGAACTATTTATTCAGTACAACCTTAGTTATTTTGATTTTTGAAATCACATTTGTTCTCATTTTTAAATAGTATCTTTAGTTTGTTTTATTTTCTGCTTATTTTTGGCCTGGATTTGCAGCCTGTGGGATGTCAGTTCCCAGACCAGGCATTGAACCTTGGCCTTGGCAGTGAAAACACTGAATCCTAACCATTAGACCACCAGGCCACTCCCAGTTCTGCTTTGCCTTTTTTTTTTTAAATTTATCTCGGTCTCTGTTGCCATGCGTGGGCTTTCTCTGGTTGCGGTTTCTCTGCTTTCTCTGGTTGCGGTTTCTCTGCTTTCTCTGGTTGCGGTTTCTCTGCTTTCTCTGGTGGCTTCTGGCTGTGGAGCACAGGTGCTAAGTGCGCTGGGCTCGGGAGTCGGGGTGCGTGGGCGTGCTTGCTCCGAAGCAGGTGGGATCTTCCCGGACCAGGCGTTGGACCCATGTCCCCTGCACTGGCTGCTGCTGCTAAGGCGCTTCAGTCGTGTCCGACTCTGTGCGACCCCACAGACGGCAGCCCGCCAGGCTCCCCGTCCCTGGGATCCTCCAGGCAAGAACACTGGAGTGGGTTGCCATTTCCTTCTCCAGTGCATGAAAGTGAAAAGTGAAAGTGAAGTCGCTCAGTCGTGCCCAACTTAGCGACCCCATGGACTGCAGCCCACAGGCTCCTCCATCCATGGGATTTTCCAGGCAGGAGCACTGGAGTGGGGTGCTATTGCTTGCATTGGCAGGCGGATTCTAATCCACTGTACCACCAAAGAAGTCCTGTTTTACTTTAAATGAGTACATTTTTATAGTGACGTTACCTTTTCCTGATTATACTGACAAATTGTATTTTATGCTGGTGGGAATGTGCTGGGAATATTGGCAAAAATATAGAAGAAAACAAACATTACAACTTTAATTTTTCACAGCATAAAAATAGACTGAATTGCAATAGCTGTAAGCCTGCTTATTTAGTATTCATTTCCATTATTTATCTGTTATCTATATCCATAATTTATTGCCTATGAATATATATAAAATCATTATAAGCCAAACCACAGGATAAATATCAGTTTCTTTTAAGATATTTCTTCTGGTTATAAAGCAATCCATACTTATAGAAATGTTGAAAATCAAATATATAAAATCATATATAATCAAATATATATAAATTACATATAATCAAGTATTATATACAAGTCAATTGTGAATTTGTATTCTCCACAACATCTGATTCAGTGAGTGGTAGTCAAGAAATACGAATTCATTTTTAATTCAGGAGATTTCTGCCTTACTACGTATTGTTGACTGCTGATCATCCTGATTCCCTTTTATTTATGAATAAAAGTTTTGAGTAAAGAGAAGGAATTCTTCCTAACTTTTCACTTCACCTCCAACTTGTGAACACCCCCAGGTACCAATGATATTAAAAGTAAATCAGCCAGTCTCCCATACTAATAAAATATTCATAAATAGTATTCTTATACTTCAGTTAAAAATTTCCATTTAAAATCATGAATTTAGAAATTGGGTGATTATTTTTTTCAAATTAAGGTCTTAATTAAAAGGATAAAAGTTATCTCTGTGACAGTGTTTGGTTTACCAAGTTAGTGGAGGATATTTGACCTCTTATCTGCCTTCATATAATCAGTTAGGTTGCATGCATATCGAGGCCCTTAAAGTGTCTACTAATTGTGCTCCGTGTTGGGGACCTGATCTTAAACTGTATAGTCTTAGTATTTGCATATAAATTTTACTTCAGGTACAAGGATTTTTTAAAGATGGCATGGAAATTAATTATGTGACTGTGAAAAATAATTTTCCCCCAAGTTAATTGCACAAATTACTGTAGCCCTAAAAGGTTAATGACTGTCAAACATCTTTGATGCATGGAACCTATTAAATGCCAGTATCATTTGAATTAGTAGCTCGACTAGACCTTCTTGAACAAATAGTCTCAGCCAAAGGACAACAGTACATAGTCCCCTTTTTCCTGTTTTATAGGAACACTTTTTAAACTCTGCAGCTAGAGGACTTAAGTCAATCTTAGTCACAGTAGATCCTTATATTTCAAATTAAAACAGTTGACAGAAAACTATAAAAGTAAAGCAATTATTTTTCAATTAAAAAAATAAATAAATTAGGAAATAAAAGCAAAAACAAATGGGATCTAATTAAAATTAAAAGCTTCACAACAAAGGAAACTATAAGCAAGGTGAAAAGACAGCCTTCTGAATGGGAAAAAATAATAGCAAATGAAGCAACTGACAAACAACTAATCTCAAAAATATACAAGCAACTCATGCAGCTCAATTCCAGAAAAATAAATGACCCAATCAAAATATGGGCCAAAGAACTAAATAGACATTTCTCCAAAGAAGACATACAGATGGCTAACAAACACATGAAAAGATGCTCAACATCACTCATTATCAGAGAAATGCAAATCAAGACCACAATGAGGTACCATTTCATGCCAGCCAGAATGGCAGTGATCCAAAAGTCTACAAGCAATAAATGCTGGAGAGGGTGTGGAGAAAAGGGAACCCTCTTACACTGTTGGTGGGAATGCAAACTAGTACAGCCACTATGGAGAACAGTGTGGAGATTCCTTAAAAAACTGCAAATAGAACTACCTTATGACCCAGCAATCCCACTGCTGGGCATACACACCGCGGAAACCAGAATTGAAAGAGACACGTGTACCTCAATGTTCATCGCAGCACTGTTTATAATAGCCAGGACATGGAAGCAACCTAGATGTCCATCAGCAGATGAATGGATAAGAAAGCCGTGGTACATATACAGAATGGAGTATTACTCAGCCATTAAAAACAATACATTTGAATCAGTTCTAATGAGGTGGATGAAACTGGAGCCGAGTATATAGAGTGAAGTAAGCCAGAAAGAAAAACACCAATACAGTATACGAACACATATATATGGAATTTAGAAAGATGGTAAAGATAACCCTGTATTCGAGACAGCAAAAGAGACACAAATGTATAGAACAGACTTTTGGACTCTGTGGGAGAGGGAAAGGGTGGGATGATTTGGAAGAATGGCATTGAAACATGTATAATATCATGTAAGAAACAAATTGCCAGTCTAGGTTTGATGCAGGATACAGGATGATTGGGGCTGGTGCACTGGGATGACCCAGAGGGATGGTATGGGGAGGGAAGTGGGAGGGGGGTACAGGATTGGGAACTCGTACACCCGTGGTGGATTCACGTTGATGTATGGCAAAACCAATACAATATTGTAAAATAAAGTAAAAATTAAAAAAAAATAGTTTATATTTCAGAAGGTAATTGTGCATGTCTGTATTATCCACACTGTACTTCATAGAACTGCTGAGTTATTACTTGAAGTTTGGAAATAAATATTTTTCACACACTTAATATAGACGTTAAAGAACTGAGTAGAATTAATGCATAGTTATTACTGTGGATATCTGAAATGAAACTTATTTTATAGCTGTTTATAGAAAATATTATTATATGGTTAATATTTTAATTTTATTTTAAAATGCCGAACTTTCTTATGTGTTTCTTAATCTTTGCCTTTTAATCTTTCTGTTTAATGGATACCTTTTAGGGACTGTCAGTAGTTAGCCAGTTCCAAAGGAATCAGCTGGAATGTACTTTTCTTTTCAGTAGTGGTATATCCTGAAGGACATTCTGAGAAACAGAAGTTCCTTTAAGAGACACTTTTCCAAAAATGATTGCATGGCTCAGTAAATTTGGCAAAGACCGCATACTGCATCCTCTCTTTACCAGGCTAACAATGTACATTAACAGACTGAAGGATCTGAGAACCCTTGAGGAAATAAATAAGGTTAGCATTGTCTAATTCAGTGTTTCCTAATCTTACTCGATGACAGAAATTTCTACTCTTTTTATAGACCGACTCTTTGTGACCCCATAGACTGTAGCCCTCCACACTCCTCTGTCCACAGGATTTCCTAGGCAAGAGTACTGGAGTGGGTTGCTGTCTTCTGCTTCAGTGACATTCCTGACCCAGGGATTGAACCCAGTCTCTTGAGTTTCCTGTATTAGCAGGCAGATGTTGCACTGCTGAGCAACCTGGGAAGCCTCATGCAGTGTGTAGTGGATCTGCAGTGATAGTTTCAGATGTCCAGTACAGTGATTCAGTTTTCCACACATGTATCTGTTCTTCAGATTCTTTCTCCTTTTAGTTTGTTTTCTGTGTGTGTGGGTCTAATTCTGTTTTGTAAAGTTCATTTGTATCATTTTTTTAGTTTCCACATATAAGTGACACCATGCGATATTTGTCTTTCTCTGTCTTACTACACTTAGTAGATGGGAGTACCAGACCACCTTACCTGCCTCCAGAGAAACCTGTACTCAGGTCAAGAAGCAACAGTTAGAACCGGACTGGTTCCAAAATGGGAAAGGAGTACATCAAGGCTGTATACTGTCACCCTGGTTATTTAACTTGGAGGCAGAGTACATCATGCAAAATGCTGGGCTGGATGAAGCACAGGCTGGAATCAGGGTTGCAGGCGGAAATATCAATAACATCAGGTATGCAGATGACACCGTCCTATGGCAGAAAGCAAATAAGAACTGAAGAGCCTCTTAATGAAAGTGAAAGAGGAGGGTGAAAAAGTTGGCTTCAGACTCAACATTAAGAAAACGAAGATCCCAAGATCGTAGCATCTGGTTCCATCACTTCATGGCAAATAGATGGGGAAATAAAGGAAACAGTGTCAGGCTTTATTTTCTTGGGCTCCAAAATCACTGCAGACAGTGACTGCAGCCATGAAATTAAAAGACACTTGCTTCTTGGAAGAAAAGTTATGACCAACCTAGACAGCATATTAAAAAGCAGAGACGTTACTTTGCCAGCACAGGTCCATATAGTCAAAGCTATAGTTTTCCCAGCAGTCATGTATGGATGTGAGAGTTGGACTATAAAGAAAGCTGAATGCCCAAAAATTGATGCTTTTGAACTGTGGTGTTGGAGAAGACTCTTGAGAGTCCCTTGGGCTGTAAGGAGATCAAACCAGTCAATCCTAAAGGAAATCAGCCCTGAATAGTCATTGGAAGGACTAATGATGAAGTTGAACTCCAGTACTCTGGCCACCTCATGCAAAGAGCTGACTCATTGGAAAAGACCCTGATGCTGGGGAAGATCGAAGGCAAGAGGAGAAGGGGGCGACAGAGGACGAGATGGTTGGATGGCGTCACCAACACAATGGACGCGAGTCTGAGCAAGCTCCAGGAGATGCTGAAGGACAGGGAGGCCTGGTGTGCTGCTGTCCATGTGGCCAGAAGAGTAGCACACGACTGACCTGAGCGGCTGAGCAGCAGGTGACAGTCTCTGAGCCCGTCTGTGTTGCTGCAGCTGGCACCATCTCATCCTTTACGGTAATAGTCCACACTGTGTGTCTACACGCACACACGCAGACACACACATATGTGCATCACCTCTGCACCCTTTCATCTCCTGATGGGTACTTAGATTGCTTCCACGTCTTGGCTGTTGTAAATAGATCTGCAGTGAATGTTGGCGTGCATGTATCTTTCCCAGTTGCAGTTTTTTTTCCAGCTATGTATCAGTGGAAGCTAGAAAAGGCAAGGAAATGGACCCTCCCTAAGAGGTTTCGGAGGGAGTGAGGCTCTGGCTGACTTTTGCCCTTTTATATTCATATTTTGGACTTCTGGCCTCCAGGACTGTTAGAATAAATCACTTATTTTTTGCCATCAGTTTGTAATAATTTGCTATAGCAACAATGGAAAACAAATACAGATTTGGGTACCTGGAAGAAGAGTGCTGCTGTAACAAATGCTTTAAAATGTAGAAGTAACTTTGGAAATGGTTAATGGCTGGAGGATGGATTTTGATGTCATGATTGAAAAAACCTAGGTTGCCTTGAGCAGGCTGTTGGTAGAAATACGGATGTTCAGGGCTCTGCTGAGTGCACAGAAGAAAATGAGAAGCTTGTTATTGGAACTGGGGGAAGCAGATTCTGGTTTTACAGGATCATGGCAGAAAGCTTAGCCGGATTATGCCCTGAAGTTTTATGAAAAGCAGAACTTGTAAATGATCAACTTGAATATCTAGCTGAGAATATTTCCATACAGTGTGCTGAAGGTGCATCTTGGTTCCTTCTTGCTGCTTATGGTAAAATTCGAGAAGAAATTCTGTGGACTGCAGCTTCGGTGCATAGCCTAGAGTTCCAGCATGCCCTTTCTGACAGCCTGCCCCAGTGGGTACACTTTGAATAGCAAGGTTGTGGAGAACCATGTTTGTTTGTTTAGAGTGTCAAACATATGTCAGATGTACAGGAGTTTGAATTTGCTCATCAGTCTTCAACATGTTACGACTGACAATAACTTAAGTGATCTAATTACAGTGATCCAAGCCAGTATGTAAGAACCACACCTTCTCCTATTCCGAAAAGTTCTGTGCTGTTTCTCCCCTTCTAGGTTGAAGAGCATTTCTCTCCCCTCTGCCCCTCCCCCCAATTCATATTTACTTTGCACCTTTGGATTGTGACCTATTTGGAAATAGGGTCTTTGCAAACGTGTTGAAGTTGAGATGAGGTCATGCAGGATTAGGTGAACCCCAATCTAGTGACATTCCCTTCTGCAGTTAGGGGAATTAGGACCCAGGGACACATGGGGAGAATACCACATGGAGACAGAAGCAGAGGCGGAAATTGTGCTGCCTTAAGAGACTCTGATGCTGGGAGGGACTGGGGCAGGAGGAGAAGGGGACGACAGAGGATGAGATGGCTGGATGGCATCACCGACTCGATGGACATGAGTCTGAGTGAACTCCGGGAGTTGGTGATGGACGGGGAGGCCTGGCATGCTGCAATTCATGGGGTCGCAGAGTCGGACACGACTGAGCGACTGAACTGAACTGAAGCTGAGAACACCGAGGGTTGCTGGCAGCCACCAAGAGCCAGGAGAGAGGCGTGGAGGAGACGCTCCTTCTGAGCCTCAAGAAGGAGCTGACCCTGCTGGTGGTCTTGATTGTGGGCTTCCGGTCTCCAGAACTTTGAGAGAATAAATTTCTGTTGTTTTAAGCCACCTAGTTTGTGGTATTTTGTTTTGACAACTCTAGGAAACCAATCCATCTTCTAACAAGTACAAATTAGGTAAAGGGCTCTAGCAAATTAATTAAAAACCTGATAGCAAATGTCACTCTCCCACAGAGCCAATGACTGTGATGGCTGTCTTCCAAATTTGGAATTACGGAGGTGAAAGTTAGTGATGGTAGCTCCTTGGATAATTCTCAAACCTTTTGTACCAGGTGAGATTTAGAATGAAGTGAAAACAAAATCAAGCAGATTCAAACTAAGAAGGGACAAGAAAGAACTAGAAGGAAGGTTGCATAAAGTGGCCCCATGTCTTCTGCAATTTGTTCCTTTGCTTGTAACTTTTGCCCTGGGCTGGCCAGAGAAGTAATAGGTAGACTCTACAAAAGTCAGCTCTTAAATTGACCTTCCCATCATTCTTTTCCTCTGTCCCATCAACCCCCACATGACCTTTGGTCTTTGTGCGGGACTTAGAAATGCACTTTGAATGTAAGTAGTTGGTTATAGCAGTGCTGGGACTCAACATATGCCTCTTTTTGTGGAATAGAGTTGTCCCTTGAAATTCTGCTTTAAAGTACATTCTATGAAGTGAAGCTGTGTTTTTTTCTTTTTAGTTTTTCTACCTTAGAATAAAAGATTTCTTCCCACAAGGAAGTAATTTTACCCATTATGTAATTTTAAAAACTTTCAAAGAAAATATATGTATCCAATAAACAAAAAAAGGAATATTAAAAAATATTCTCTATTCAAGATAGCATGATATATATAGCCTAAGATTAAATTAGAAAAAAAAAACAATGCAGTCTTTGGCAAAGAGATATCAGTAAGTGCACTGACGTACCATATTCACCGTGGAAGGCATCAGTTTTATAAGGATGACAGTCGTCCCCACATTAACCCATAAGTTCAGCTTTAATAAGTAACTGAGCAGTTGCAGCGTTTTTAATAGCAGGCATTTTCAAACTTCACAGAAGAGAATAGTATCATGAACCATGTGCCCATCATCTAGCTTTGACAGTTATCAGCATTTTGATGATCTTGTTATAATTGAAGGAATTTGAGAGGAAGAATGTGTTGTTTTATTTTCCTGGAGAATTTTAAAAGAGGACCAGAAGTCATGTCATTTTTGCCTGTAATTACTTCAGTTTACATCACTAGGTACTTAATTTTTTAAACATAACTACTGTTCCATTATCATACCGAAAGAAGCGAACGGTGATTCCTAAATGCCATCTCATTTTCCATCTATAGTCAGACTTCTCAGGTTGTGTCCAGAGGTGGCTTTTTCCACTTGGCTTATTTGGCTTAGGATGTAAACAAAAGTCCTTCCATTGTATTTGATTATGCCCTTTAAACCTCTTTGGTTGTATAATGGCTTTCCCTCTTTTTATTTCCTGCAGTTTATTTGTTGTGTGTGTTTTTGTGTGTGAGATTGTGGACAAGTGTTTAGGGGATGGGGTGGGTGTTCCAGTGGTATGTGCTTGAGCCTTCTCTTGAAAACCTTTCATTTGAGGTTTTAGTGTTCATTGATGATTATTGCCCAGAATCATGATTTCCTCAGGGGCTGAAAAACAGTGCGTTTCTAATGATAGCATTCTTTATGCTTTTATTAGCTGGAATTCTTTATATAATTTATCCCTCATCAGCTATATAGTTACCCTGAAATAGTTATATTAGAAGGGCAAGATAAATCTTAATTTTTTTTCCTTTATCAGTTTTCAGAGTAGTAAGCTAATGCTTGATTATCTGCTGCTGCGTAACAAATTACCCCAAGATTCAAGGGGTGTAAAACAACAACTATTTTATTAAACGTCATTGTTTGATAGGTAAGGAATTTTGGAGAGCTTGGCTGACAGTACTGTTAAATGTGGAAGAAGGTGTGTGGGCTGATCTGAAAGGTCCAAGACCACTTCACTCATTCTTTCGCATGTGGACATGCAGTTGTTTCAACATCATTTGTTGCATAAACAGTTCTTTTCCCATTGAATGGGATGTAGAACACTTGTCAAAACTAAGTTGGCTGTGGGTTTATGGATTTATTTCTGGACTCTCAATTCAATCCTGTTGGTCTATATCTCTATCTTCATGCCAGCACCACACTGTTTTAACTGTTGTTGATTTGTAGTAGGTTTTAAAATTAGGAGTATGAGTCCTCCAACTTAGTTCTTCTTTTTCAAGATTGTTTTGTTGTTTGGGACCCCTTTAAATTCCTTTTAGATTTGAGGATTGGCTTTTGCATTTCTGTAAAAAAGACTCCTGGCATTTGGTAGAGATTGCACTGACTCTGCAGATCACTACAGGTAGTACTGATATCTTAACAATAATATTATGTTTTTTGATCCATGAACATGAGGTGTCTTTACTGTTATTTGTCTTCTTTAATTTATTTCAGCAATGTTATATAGTTCTTAGTGTACAATTCTTGTACTTTCTTGATGAAACTTATTCCTAGTTATTTATTCTTTTAGATTCTATTATAAATGGAATTGGTTTCTTAATTTCCTTTTAGATAGTGTATTGCTGATGTATAGGAATGTAACTGATTTCTGCGTGTTGATTTTGTACTCTGCAACTTTGCTGAATTCATTTAGTAAGCCCCAGTAACTTTCTTATGGATGCTTTGGGATTTTCTACACATAGGATCATATCATCTTTGAATAGACAGAGTTTACTTCTTCCTTTCCAATGCAGATGGCTTTTTAACCTTTTTCTTGTCTAAGTGCCCTGGCTAGAAGTTCCAGTACAGTGTTGAATCACCGTGGTGAGAGTGGGCATCCTTTTTTTTATTTCTGATCTTACATGGAAATCTTTCAGTGTTTCACCATTGAGAATGATGTTAGTTGTGGCTTATTTTGTAAATAACCTTCATTATTTTCAGAAAGTTTCCTTCTAGTCCTGCCTTTTAAAGTGTGTGTGTGTTTTTTTTTAATCTTGAAAGAATATTGAATTTTGTCAAATGCTTTTGCTCGTCAATTATGATCATATGGTTCTCTTAATGTTCTTCTATTAATGGGTGTTATACCGATTGTCTTGTGTTGAAGCACTGTTGCATTCCTGGGTAAATCAATTCAGTCATGGTGTATAATTCTTTTTTAAAAATGTTTATTTTTAATAAAAGGATAATTGCTTTACGATATTGTGTTGGTTTCTGCCATATGTCAGCATGAATCAGTCATAGGTGTGCACATGTCCCCTGCCTCCTGAATCTCCCTCTCTTCTCTCTCACCTTCCCATCCCTCTGGGTTGTTACAGAGCTCCATTTGAGCTCCCTGAGTCATGCGGCAGTCTCCTTCTGGCTGTCTGTTTCACATACTATAGTGTATACGTGTTCACGCCACCTCTCCACTCGCCCCAGTGCCTCCTTCCTCCCCCATGTCCATGTCCACGCGTCTGTCATGGTGGGTAGCTCTTGAGATGCTGTTGGGTTTGGTTTGCTGGTATTTGTTTTGAGACCCTCGTTAGTTTTTGGTAGTTTTATTGGCTGCTAGAATAGCAAGTGTCTTAGCCTCATCTTGCACATTTCATCACTTCATTGTGGAATCGAGCATGTTGGAAAACAGCCCTTGTTCCATTTAGTGGAGACACTATTTAGAAACCATAGTTTGGGTTATTACTTTTTGGTGTTTACAGTGGTCAGAGCTAGAAAATACACACCAGTACACACATATCTATCTCTGAGGTCATGTACACACATACATATTTTTAGTAATATGATAAATATTATTTTTAAAGTGAAAATTATGCTTCTAAATGAAGTGAAGGTGTACTAGGTCATCTTTGATTTTATGTTGGAAAGTATGATGCTACTCATTTGAATTACTCTGATATAACCATGATAGTTAGAAACAATGATACCACAGTATTTCTATTTACAGAAAGACTACAGAAAGCAATTTAATATTTCTTTGCAGTTCTCTTCCTCCTCACATGCCTTTCTCCTCTCCATCCCCATTCCCCATCCCCTAAATTAAGCTGTATCCCTCTGGAGAGATGTTAGTGAAAATTCAACTTTTTTTTTGGCTTCACTGGGTGGCTTTGGGATCTCAGATCCCAGACCAAGGATTAAACCTGGGTCATGGCAGTGAAAATGCTGAATCCCAGCCACTAGACCACCAGGGAACTCCGCAAATTCAGCATTATAAAGTAACTTGAAGTAATTGTTTTCTCTGTGTGGTTATGCCACCAACTTGTGCAATTTAGTTCATTTTCTATCTCAGTAACTGCCTTTTGTTTGTTTTTGCTTAATTTTGTTTTTAAATTACATAATAGGATTACATGGTTTCATTGTCAACATTGTAAAAGAAGATATGTGCAAAGAAATCAGCCCATGTTCTCTTCCTGTTTGTATTTTTACTTTGCCATCTAAGTTGTTGCCTTTGTTAGTATAAAGTTCATAGTATTTCCCCATAGATCTTTTAATTTCTCAGGGGCCAGAGGTAATGTTTCATTCCTGATTTTTGTGATCTGTATTTTCTCTTCTTTTTCCTGCTAAGGGTTTATATACTTAAGGGTTTGTCAATTTTGTTGATTTTTAAAGAACTTATTTCTGGTCCTTCAAATTTATCTTAGAAAACTTGTTTTTTCTATTATTTTTGTTTTATATTTTCTTTAATTTCTAGTCTCATCTTTGTTATTTCCTTCTTTATGATTGCCTTCAATGTGTTTTCCTTTTATTTCTATATTTGAAAGGCAAATGCTTAGATTTTTGACTTGCAGTCTATCTTCTTTACTAATATAGGCTTCTAACTCTCTATAAACTTTCCCTTAAGTCTTGCATTAGCTGTATCCCATACATTTTGACCTGATGTGTATTTATTTTTGCTGATATCAAGATCCTTACTAATTACCCTTGTATTTTTCTTTGACTCGTTATTTAGAAATGTGTTTAATTTCCAAATGCCTGTGAATTTTTCTACATTTTCTTCCATTTTTTAATGTCTGATTTGACCCTATCATGTTTGGTGAGTATGCTTTGTACAGTTTTGATCTTTTTATATTTATTAATGATTTTTTTTTTTTTTGGCCTTGTATGTGGCTTATCTTGGAAAATGTTCTGTACTTGAGAAGAATGTCTCTTTTTTTGTTGTTGCTGTTGAGTAGACTGTGCTATAGATGTTGGTTAAGGTAATTTGGAGAAAGAAATGGCAGCCCATCCCAGTATTCTTGCCTCGAAAATGCCATGGGCAGAGGAGCCTGGAGGGCTACAGTCTGTGGTGTTGCAGAGAGTCAGATATGATGGAAGGACTAACACTAAGGTAACTTGGTTGCCAGTATTTTTCAAGTCTTCCATTTCCTTATTGATCTTTCTGCTTGCTTTTTATCTGTTATTGAATGTGAAATGTTGACATATTCGGTATTACTGTTGAATTGTCTGTTTCTCTCTTTAGTTTTGTCAATTTTACTTTCGTGTACTTTAGGGCTCTGTTATTAGGTTCATAAATATAATTGTTACCTTTTTATCTGAACTGACCCTTTTATCACAGAATTTCCCTCTTATTTTCCAAGTAATATTTTTTGTCTTAGTCTATTTTATCTGACATTAGTAAGCTCTACTTTACTTACTGTTTGCATGATTCATCTTTATCCTTTTGTTTTTGACTTACTTGTGTCTTTGAATCTGAGTGTCTCTTTTAGATAGGATATAGTTGAGTCATTTAAAAAACATCCATGCTGTTAATCTGTTTTTTAATTTAAATGTTTAATCCATTTCATTTATTGTTATTACTGATAAATTAAGATAAACATCTACCATTTTATTATTTTCTACATGGCTTGTATCTTTTTGGTTCATTCATTGCTCTGTCACTGCCTTCTTTTATGTTAGGTAGATCTTTTTCACCATATATATGTTATTTTCTTAGTTGTTATCTTGGGGATTATAATTAACATCTGAATTTAAAGCAATCTGGTCCATATTAACCCTAACGTAATTTCAGTAGTACACACAATTTTGCTCTAGAGCTATATTAGCTCTAACCCTTTTGCCCACCTTTATGCTATTTTTGTTTTACAGATTGCATCTTTATACATTGTAAGCCCATTCACATTTTTATAATTGTTCCTTTATATAACTGCCTTTCAAGTCAAATAGAAGAAACTCATTACACCTTCTGTCCTCCCCAAATATAATTATTGTCTTTTATGTTTATCTATGTAGTTTCCTTTACTGGTGTTCTCTTGGATTTGGATTGTCATTTAGTTTCTTTTCATGTTGAAGACATCTCTTTTTAAATTTCTTGTAGAGCAGGTCTGCTAGTGACAGATCCTTTCAGTTTTTCTTTATCTGTGAAATTAACTTTGGTTTTGGAAGGATAGTTTTGCTGGATATGTAATTCTTGGTTGATAATCTTCTTCTTTCAGTGCTTGGAATATGTCACTCACTGAATTCTGGCCTGCTTGGTTTTTGATGAGAAGTAAGCCATTAATCCAATTGTTTTGTCAGACCACTCTGGGGATGTGGCCTTCCTGCTCAGTGAGTTCTGGCTGACAGCAGTAAAAGTGCCTTTTGAATGGGGCCTTTCCAGGGAGTTGAGACAGTGCTCTGGAAATGTGCTTTCCAAGGAGGTCCAAACCAGTGGCTGCAGGGCTGCAGCTGTTTACAGTTCCTGTGGTTGTGGGGCTGCTGGTTGGCAAGGTCGCTAGCTTTTATGAGAGTTTAGGAGAGGAGTGGTGTATGGCATTGTAATGTGCTCTAGGCAAGGTTTATCTGTCTTCCTGAGATGTACTCCTTGGATTTTTGTTAGCTTTTGGTTAGTTTCCAAGATTTTGAAAAAGTTGATTTTTCACAGTTACACTGGCATTTTCATTGTTCTTTTGGATGAGAGCATTTACACAGGTT
The DNA here is from genome assembly GCA_006410935.1 of Redunca redunca. Classification (NCBI taxonomy): domain Eukaryota; kingdom Metazoa; phylum Chordata; class Mammalia; order Artiodactyla; family Bovidae; genus Redunca; species Redunca redunca. Next base: position 397,036 of record SJYQ01001301.1, on the reverse strand, counting down.
GTCACTCCACTATTCTGGAATCTGCCATTTCCTGACCCCTCCCCCCCCATATGGATCAATTTTAATAGCAAGTGAAGCAATAAGACCATGAATGTTACATACATCATTTACCCATTTCATACACTTAGAACTAAAAACACAAATGCGTGTACGTAAATCCATAAAATATATATAATATTTGCATCACCCAAAATACACGAACAGTTCCAAATAGTGGTCTCCTCGGGTGGAGGCAGACCTGGAGGTGGGATGGGATGAGGTAGATAGGAGTATGTGTGTTATAATTAAGGGCCAGTTTTATTTTGGACTTCTGGGTTGATGGGATTTTATTACATTATTATAAAACATACACAAAAAATTTTATGGTTGTGGTTACTTTCACATTAACACATGAGATAGGGAATCTATTATGTAATGGAGTTTTATAAAAGAGCTTTGACCTTGGCTTTCAAATCCATTTTTACAGCCAGAAGAATTACTTAGGGAGCGTATCTCTGCCCAGTCCCCCATGGGACCGCCTTTGCTTGCCCTACCTCCATATCAGGACAAGACAGGGATACTGAAGAAAGGAGTGCTGCCTTGAGATGAGAGATTGTCTCACACTGCCCTTTCCCAGGGCCCTGCCGCCACCTCCAGTATCGTAGCCCTCAGCTCCACAGTGTGCTCTGAGGAGTTTAATAAATACAGAGCAATGGTCAGCAAGGCCCCAGTAAGGACACAGACGGTCCTGCCCTTACTGAATCTGTGTTTAAAGCACGATGATTTCTGGTTGCTCAAGCATTCAAGAGATTTTTTTAGAGTAACCAAGTGGCGATCTGGGGGAGATACCCAAACTGTCATCAGGATGACTCGTGCATAGCACCATGCAGGCAGGATTAGAATGGGAAGGAAACTAAGAAAAATGAAAATTCAAACAGTTGCAGTTTCTATTTTAAAGAATGACTTTTTAAAATAGAAGTGTCAGCACAGAGCACTGATAATGGGAGTAGTGCCCCTGGGTAATTTATATCACGGAAAATCTTTTTGCGAGACAGTATTGGTAGAGTCAGACAGTGCTCCTAAACCTTTTCACATATGGAATCCATAGGAAGTGTTTATTTTATGGCTTGTTGAGGAAAATAGCAAGGCTGCTCATGGCTACAATAGCTGGAACCAGCCATGGTTCACTGGTTGTGAAAATCCAACCTTTCTGAATTTGCTTCTTGTTTACCAGTCTGAACTGTGGGGATAGTTCTGCCAGCTTGTCATGATTTTGTATCTATTAGTTTTAGAATACAAAACCTTAGTTTCTCAAATACTGAAAATGTAACTTAACATTTGAATACTGGCCAAAGAAGAGGAAATGCATTTGTACAAATGCATAGCCATTCTGTTTTTATTGTCATTTAACTCTGGATTCGAAGGCCAGTGCACGGCATTTGTTAGCAGTTGATACTGATGCTCACATGCATTTGTGGCTGTCTGTACTGGTTTCCTCATGAGGAAAGTGCGGGCTATTGTGGGAGAGACAAAGAGGCAGAAAACTGGTCCTACTCATGGACTTTGATTTGGCTCATCACGTGTTGCTTTTTTGTGAAATATAAATGATAAAGTGGTGTCATTTACAGAAAATAATATGCAGAGAATAAGTGTAAAAAGGTCTTAAAGAAGAGAAGGCTCCATGTGGCTTAGTGTCTTGCACTCAGTAGGATATACAGGGGATGTGTGTGAGGTCTAATTGAGATTCTTAGGAAAGGATTTATGAGGACTGAAGAACTGAACTATCAGACATAAAAGATGGTGAAGTCTGGCTATTCAGAGAGTTTTTATTGTCTTCCTAAGAAATTTACTTGGAAGCACAATATTCATTTCTAAAGAGGAAGACTAAGTTTTAGAAAAGAAATTTCTCCTAGATACTATTATAAAGTTTGAGTATTTCTATTATGATTTTATTACATCCCATCTGTGGTAGATGTTTTATTGCAATTATTTGGATGTTATCATCAAGCTGTGACAATGATGTTTTAAAGGTCATACTCAAAACACAATTAAATTTCCCAAGTGAAATAAGAATATGCATTGTGAAAGGCAAATAATTTGAAGTAGTTTCTTTTTTTTTAATATGGGCCATTTTATGATGACATTTTGAGGTATTTAAATAGATCACTATATTGTTTCCTTTTTGATTGCAATTTTCCCTTCACTATTTGTGTAGCTTAAAAATAGAAACCAATGTGTTTAAGTTACAACATTATCGAGTCTTATAGTTAATATAAACTTTATTTTAAATTCAACAGTAGGTTCCATTATAACTATGTGAAAACTGACTGATATTATTGTGTTCTTTTATAAATGTGATGGCTTCTGATTGGTAGAGATTTAATTATTCACACTTCGGTTTATTATAAATCAGATAGTTCTGTACCTGTGTCATTCGCTTACTCATTAGGAGATTGCTAAGATTCCCTTCATCTAAAATTTTGTGATTTTATTTTTACTTTTTCCCCTCTAAAAGTAATACATGATTATTTCTTTCAAATGTTTGGAAATTAATACTGGAAAATTTAAAATTATTGTTGCCTACCACAGATTATTTTAATATTTGACAGTATTTTCTGTTTGATTTGTGGTGCTGACTCATAAATGCCACCGGGAACAAAGGCATTTTGGTTCTAATATAATGATCAGTTATTTAGGTAGCAGCATAATGACTTGGGCAAACAAAAATTTCCTTATAATTATGAGCAAAATAACAGATGATACCAATCTGAATAAAGTGAAAAACACAAGTACATTAAAAAAGGTTAACTCAATATCATATCAGTTTCAATAGCCCAAAGGTTACTATCTCTTAAAAATAGGCTGATACGGTTGTTTGTTTCCGTGTGGATTGCTCACTAGTGTGTACTTTCTGAGAGGGCAGGTGTACTGCACATCTGTGTGGGTACTAGAGTATTGTATTTCAAATTGAATTAAATGGAAATATGTGTGTGTCTACCTATTTATCTCAGGTAAGAGTCGGACACAACTGAGCGACTGAACTGAATAGAGTATTGATAGCATTATTAACAGTCTGTTGACTTTTCTTTGTTTATCTAAACAAATGACTAGTCTGCCCTTAGGATTGGCCTTGTTGTAGGGATATAGTAGAAGTTGGTGGGAAAGGAGTTGGAAATGATTAAAATTATTAAGTACTTCTGAACTGGTTTTGAAAGCTTCTCTGGGCTGAAAGCCAGTTGATTCTTGTCAGTGTTTTTATATGACTGAGGTCAGTTACTTCAGAGTTAGAACAACTGCTGCCTTGGTAAATGGTGTAATTCTGCCTGGTGGTACAATATAGGATCATTTTAAATGCAGCTGTAATTGGTGTTTAAATATATATGTTTTGATTGGACCAGAATGGAAAAGCTATTTTGGAGTATTTTCAAAGGCAGAAGTTTAAAATTCATGTTTGGGAACGCATGTACACTCGTGGTGAATTCATGTCAATGTTTGGCAAAACCAATACAGTAATGTAAAGTAAACTAAAGTTAAAATAAAAATTAAAAAAAAAATAAAATAATGTAACTTGTTAATTTTGTGTTCTGTAATGTATAGAGTAATATTGAGGTTTCAACTTTTATACTAAGTAAATGAAAATATTCATGTAAACCTTTTATATGAGGGATTACCAAAAAGTGAAAGATTCTGAGCAAAAACAGTTGGATTTAAAAAATTGAACTAGTTCACTAAAGACTTGGGTTCTTATCATGGCCTATCTTTGGCTTATCAAGGCCTATCATGGCCCTTTAACTTCGGGACGTTTTAATATCCTCATTGTTAAAGAGGATCTAGTCCAACTCTCTCATTTGTGAAACCTTCCTTAGTCCTGGAATACCGTGAAGGAAGTGAGTGTGGCTTTAGTGGCTGTATGCGTATTCTGCTGCCACAGGAGGCTGAAGTGTAAGGGAGAGAGTAGAGTAGTTGGAGATAAAGCATGGGTGTGCCTCATCCAAATGACCCAGAGCCTTATTGCCAGACAGGACTGCACAGATTTCACACCATTAGTGCACAAGTTAGGAGCAAGCAGCCACTGGGCTGACCCCTGGTTTTCATGCTTATCCCAAACATTGTGTATCGAACAGCATTATAGATGTGTACCCTTTCCATTCCCCACAGTCTCTACCTTTGTTTTGTTTCATAACTGCCTGTCATCTCTGCCTTTTTGCCTTTGGAATTTTTTGAGTTTACCCCATGTTGGGGTCATAAGTAGACACAGAAGGGTTTGGAGAGGAGAGAGTGACATCACCAGTTACTCTTATAAGAAAGTTTACTTTAGCCAAACAGTACGGGGTTGATAGAGAAGGGTAGTGTCTGGGTAGCTAACCCTGTAAGAAAGTTAATAGCAGTATTTTTCATTTTGTTTCATTGCTATCTTCCTCAGAATAGTTCTTCATGTTAAAATATTTAAACAAAATGTAGAACAACTTAATCCAAATGTTTTTTGCTCTCAGTTAAAAGCTGATGCTTTGAAATAACTCAGTCAGTTATCATCTCACTGTGCTTATCTTGGCATAGAACTTGGATGTGTGTATTGCAGTGGACTCTCAGCTTAGAAAATCTGTCTTGGATATGCATGCATGCACGCTCCATCCCTAAGTCATGTCCGGCTCCTTGTGTTCCCATGGACAGTAGCTTGCCAGGCTCCTCTGTCCATGGGATTTCCCAGGCGTGAATACTGGAGTGGGTTGCCATTTCCTTCTTCAGGGGCTCTTCCCAACCCTGGGATCAAGCTTGCATGTCCTGCATTGGCAGGTGAATTCTTTGCCCCTGAGCCACTAGGGAAGCCAGCATGAGATATAGATATATCTATATAAATTGCAATGAGTCAGACATGACTGAGCGACTGAACAACAACATATAAATCTTATCTGGATTGATATGTCTCTGGGAAAGATTTTCAGGTAGCCCAGACAGTAGAAATAACCCCAGATTTGCCCTGAAGTACCAAACGTGTTTCTCTGTGTACCATTTGTATCTGGGGGAAACTTGCTTTATGATTTTTTCCTCTCCTACTGCACAGTCTGGGCACATTGTTGTCAAGTCAAGATCAGATACACCAGAGTTAGACCTTGTTCAAATCGTGTCTCTTTCTTCAACTTTGGGCCAGTTCATTAACCCACCTGAGTTTTGGTTTCATTTTAGATCGTTGATAGATAGATGGTTTTATGGATGTGATGAAACATACTAAAAATATATGGCTGTATCATCCAGACGAGAGCAGTAAACAAGAATAAGCCGATCTCCTAGTGTTTGAATGTTTTCATCAGAAGGAATATTTAAGGGAAAGCCACCAAAGGCTTCTTGAATGATGGAGAAGCCACACACAACACCCACATGTAAACACAGTACACAAGGAGATTTGTATGTGCGCATGAATACAAACATTGATATAAACACAAAGTGAAGTTAGAAGGTTAATTGATGAATGGAGGAGTTTCCATTTTGCAGAATAAGAACAAACAGGACATCTGTAATGTAAGCATTCCCCTTTTATACTAAAACAGAAAAGCAGAAAATAACCTCTTCTAATTCTTATGCCTTTGTGGACAAGATTGAGCAAACTGCAGTGTTGGTGAGGCACAATTTGTTGCCAACAGGATTAAGAATCCTAGAGGAAAAAGGCACAGATTATCCTTTCACCTGAAATTGCTCTTTCTCTCCGTAGGAGTAGGGAAAACAAAAACAAACACTCAGTGAACAGAGACAGGGAATACTGCCCGCACTCATGATGCTTGGGGTGAAGGACGTCCTTACAAGTTGGCACTTGTTTCTCCCTTAGTCAATGGCCTACTCAGAATTCACTGCGCTTCCTGGAACTTCATATTAAAAATTTCGTAGATCACAGAAGGAATTTTCAAACGGCATAATCTTTGCTGAGAGCCATTACCAAACATTTGTTCTTTCAATGACTCTTTGAAAACAAAGCTTCTTTGAGTGCTCTTGCACCCTGCCAGGCTTCACAGATTTTTGCATCATGGGAAGGGATATTTTGTGTTTGTGTGTGTGACCAGTGCCATGGTTGACTGGTCTCAGCAACCTGCTTAATCTGTGATGAAAAGATGTGACTGAAAGAACAAAGAAATGAAGGAAAAAATAAGTTTAGCAACAATATGTTTGCATACAGGAATAAGTTTTTCTCAACGTGTGTAACATTGGTCAGTCTCCTTTAATAGAGAAGATTTATTTTCAGGAAACCAGCTTTATGTGAATGATGTGTATATCATAATATTTTATTTACCTATATTTTGACATTTCAAGCTGGGTACTATAAACTGAAGATTCTTCATATAGCAAATGTTTCTTGGATGATACGTCAGGCTCTGTCCTAGCACTGGGTGTGCAGGGGTAAGAATAGGTCCTTCCTTTTAAGGGGATCCTACTTTTGTGGCAGAATTATAGCAAACCCTGTAACTAGTCCTTACTGAATGACTACAATGCGCCAGATTTGGTTCCAGACTCTGGAGACAGTGGCAGCATAGTCTCACTCCCAAAAGACACTGAATATTAAGAGAAAGGTGCAGTCGTGGGTGGGAAGCTCAAACAGAACCTCCAGAGAATCAGCTGAAGTCCAGGGTACAGTGATAACCTGGAGAGCTCTGTGGTTCACTCTTCTCGCTCAAGTAAATTCCCTTTATGACTAAAATGTTACTTTTCCTCTGTTCTATATTATTAATTATCCATCCTCACTCTTTAATTATAAGCATTTGCTTTATTGATTTTTTTAAAAAAGTTCACTCTGATTATTTCTAAAAGAAGTTACAAATTCCATACAGCAAGCCATTTGACAAATTACTGAAAAATAATATTTGAATAACATGAGTATCTCATTTATCTTGTTACTGAAGGAGATTTTAGCCACTTTCTGCGTCCTATATGTTGAATCAATCATTCTTTTTCAGCACCTGTTTGTATAAGCTTGTTGATTTGATCTGTACTTGAATTAACTGTTTACATTTAATATGCTGGACAGACAGTACTATGGATTACTCTATACATGAGTAATAACTGAGTATGAGTAATAATCACTCTATTTATGAGTAAATTGTTTATTTTAATATATATTTCTAAATTCTGCTTTTAGAAATTTATTTGCTTTTGCATACTCAACTTTACTTACTAGCATTTGATAATAATGCATTATAAACTGGCAGGGCCATTTATTTGCCAAGGCTTGCAATACTTATTTTGTACTTTCCAGTTTTGAAATAATTAAGCAGTACTGATGTACAGTTCCCATCGCGTTTTCAGAACTGAGCTAGTTAATTAGCTTGAGTGGCTCTGTCAGCCCGATTGGAAGTCCAGGGCACACAGTGGTGCTTGTCAGGCTGCTGAGAGGGAACGTCTAAGAATGCCATCGCCGTGGTCAGCTTGCCTCCCTTCCCACCCTTGAGGTATGAGTGGGCTTTCTTCTTCATGGCGTGAAAGCAGAACCAGATAATGTGAACCGACACTTTTGCTTGTGATTAGCATGGGCCTTTTCGTTCAGTGTGGGTTGGTGGTTTTCCAGTCCTTTGCCTTGCTGAGCTTTCCCTGCCCCTCATATCCTGTGTCCCACCTTTCCCGTGTGATGGTCTCTTAAGGCTTTGTTACGTGTTTGTTTGGGATGCCGTCAAGGCCACTGGGGTCATACCCGTGATGACTCCGAAGTATTGTTCAAGTCGCCAAGTCGTGTCCAGCTCTTTTGAGACCCCATGGATTGTAACCAGCCAGGCTCCTCTGTCCATGGAATTTCGCAGGCAGGAATACTGAAGTGGGTTGTTATTTCCTTCTCCAGGGTCTCGTCCCAACCCAGGAGTCAAACCCACGTCTCCTGCATTGGCAGGCAGATTCTTTACTACTGAGCTACCTGGGAAGCCTGGTGACACTGAGAGCCACTCACAATCCATTTGTCCTGGGTTGGCGTTCTGGTTGGCTGTGCATTTGGGTAGGTGGTCTTGTTCTGCCTCTTGTCCCTCCAGTGCCTTTCAGGCATCCTTTGTGGGTGGGGTTTGAGGTGTTGCTGTTTTCTATTTTCATCAAACTATGTAAATTGTGGAATTACTCCACAGCACACGTTTAGTACAGTTTTACTGGCTTTAGAATCTAGCGCTTTGGCGGGGCAGTGGTGAATGAAGTGGAAATGGAGAGAACAGGAGGACAAGTAGGAAGAGACCCAGACTGGAGTGGGGCTGAGAGCAGGAGAGCCGAGTGTGGGGTACTGTGAGCCGAGCGCTGGCAGTGCCGACACGAGAGGCATGCAGAGAAGCGGCCTCTGTGTGTTGGGAGCACGGGCAAGAGGGCGGAGTGGAATGTGGAGTCGGAGTTTTGACATTCCTAGTTTATGGTGTTGAGACGCTGTGTGGAAATCCCCTGTGGTGTGCTAAGTCGCTTCAGTCATGTCCGGCTCTTTGCAACCCTGTAGCTTTGTAGACTGTAGCTTGCCAGGCTCCTCTGTCTGTGGGATTCTCCAGGCAAGAATATTGGATGGGTTGCCATGCCCTGCTCCAGGGGGCCTTCCCAGCCCAGGGATTGAACTTGCCTCTCTCGTGTCTCCTGCATTGGTGGGGGGTTCTGCAGCACTAGCAGAGTTCAAGTGAATAAAGGGGTGTGCTTGCTGGGTGTATGTTTGAGAGTCACGTATTGAATGCTTATTAGCTCTGTGGTAAGGCCTATACGAACATGCTCTCTGGGCCTAAATTGGCTCATCTATAAAAGGGGCAGCATAGGATCTTTGTGAGGAGTGAATTGATGTTGTAAAGGCTTAACAGTATCTAGCACATAACAACTAATATTTAAATGCTAGTTATCCTCACCATCACAAGTCAAGATTTGTTTAGAAAGAGGTGTTATTCTAGAGTTGGCACTTGAACAGTGTAGGGGTTAGGGAAGCTGAACCCCTGCACAGTCAAACATCTGTATAACTTCTGACACCCCTACCCACAAATTAACTAATGATAACCTATGTTCTCTGGAAGGCTTACCAATAACATAAATAGTTGATTAATATGTTTTGTGTATGTATTAAACACTGTATTTTTACAATAAGGTAAGCTAGAGGAAAGAAAACATTTTAAGAAAATCATGTTGTTCAGATGCTCAGTTGTATTGGGCTCTCTGAGACTCAATGGACTGAAGCATTGCCAGTCTTCCTTGTCCTTCACTATCTCCCTGAGTTTGTTCCAACTCATGTCCATTGAGTTGGTGATGCCATCCCACCATCTCATCCTCTGTCACCCCCTTCTCCTGCCTTCAGTCCTTCCCAGCATCAGGGTCTTTTCCAAAGAGTCAGCTCTTTGCATCAGGTGGCCAAAGTAATGGAACTTCAGCATCAGTCCTTCCAGTGAATATCCGGGGTTGATTTTAGGAAGATGAAATACATTTATAGTACATATATGTACTTATGAAAAAAATCTGTTATTAGACCTGTGCAATTCAAGCCCATGTTTTTTGTCAGCTGTACTATTGTAGAGAAGAGGGATACCTGACTTGAGCACCTTAACTGCTCTGCCAGGGGTCACATAATTAGTAAGTGTCAAGAATTTGAACCAGGTCAAACTGTATTCCTAACTACACTTGTCTCTCTCCTTCTTTTGTGAAAATAAGCTCTTCTGCAGAGGCTGTGTGGTGTAAAGAAAAGATAGAGGACGAAATATCTAACCTGCAGAAAGGCTACTCACTGCAGTATTTCTGGGCTTCCCTGGTGGCTCAGCTGGTAAAGAATCTGCCTGCAGTGCGGGAGACCTAGGTTTGAATCCCTGGGTTGGGAAGATCCCCTGGAGAAGGGAAAGGCTACCCCCTCCAGTATTCTGGCCTGGAGAATTCCATGGACTGTATAGTCCATGGGGTCGCAAAGAGTCGGACACGACTGAGCGACTTTCACCTTCACATCATTGTAAGAGAGAAAACCTTATAGAAAGGTGCAGATGAAGCTTGATACTGAGAACTGCTGGGGAAGAGTGAAAGGGGAAAAGGGAGAAGGTCTCAGTGGAGCAAAGAGACACCAGAGAGAGAGAGAGTAGGGAAAGGCCATATAGTTTCTACTTTTAGGGACAAGAAAGCTTCAAAAAGCACCTGTTGGCTGGCATTGTCAAATGCTGCCTGAGAAAAGGCACTCTGAGTCACTGTTTCGTGTTAACAGATCAAATTTATTTCCCTTTGGAGCTAAAATCAATTGACTAAAAATACAATAAGAAACAGGAATATATGATCTAGTGATGTCGATGAATCAGCAAAAATTTGGAGTTAGATTTATTCTTTTGAGCCCCCCTTCTAGTTCATAAGTTTTATCAACAGAATATCCTACTACCATGTAGTATCTGACATTTGTCAGTTTAATTAAAGATCTTTTTGGACCGCTCAGCTGTCTTGTGCATCTGTGAGGCTTCTCTGCAAATCTGAAATGCAGGATATACACTGCCATGAAAAGATGGACAGCGTGCTCATGGTGACCTGGAAAAGCACCCTTTTAATGCAATGATTAGTCTTATTCATACTAATTCTTGCTATTTTTTCTTAATTCTTTGTGTCTGCCTTCTCTACAGTCAACAGATTATGAACTGACTAGACCATATTTTGAGAGCAGCAGGTTATGAACTCTGCTGTTTAATTTGTCTGACGTCTATGAGGGCTTGGTAGGGCTGGCGCTTTGTTCACCACATATGAGCCCATTGCCTAGATTAACGCCCAGCACATAGTAGGTCCTTAATCAGTGTAATTTAAATAAGGAGTGAGTGAAGTTTCATAGAACATTTACAAAAAATTTATCTGACACAGTATAATGATATATGTAATTGGTGTGTTTCAGAATTAACCAAAAATAGAAAACAGACTATGTAAGTTATCAAAAAGCACAATTTCATTTCATATGAAATCAGTTGACATTGTGTGGTGGGTGTTGGGTGGGAGGATTATAGAGCCCAACTCAGAACGGTGGGTGGGGGTTTTAGACCCCCAGACCTGTGACCCAACCTGACTGAGCTTCCTGGGGTTCCTTCTTGGCAGATTTTCAGACACCGTCCCTCAAGTATTATCATTTGGCATATTGTGACCATTCATCTCACTTAACAAGAGAATGACTTCCACCCTCTTTAATAAGATCTACACTTTATCTTATTGAAAGGCCAAGATTAGATAAGAATTGGTGTAGTCTAGGGATGAAGTTTCTAATGAACTTGATGAGTGCCCATAATATTTCTGGAGCCTATGATATTGATGCAGCAAATATATTTTGAGAACCTACTATGTACAGAATATTTTGGAGAGTAAAAGATGCTTAATGCACATATATCCTGGGAAAGCTTATAGCTTTGAACTATTTTGAGATATAATTCAAATACCATAAAATCCACCATTTTAAAGTACAAGTTCGACCAGCACCAGCATCTACATGATAGCGTCTGCTCCCAGGAGTGGCTGCTGCCAGTGTCTTTGTCCCCAGGGCGAGCCATAGCTGCCCCCACCCCCTCCAGGAGACTCTCTAGGATCTGCAGATTGGCAGTGATTCCTCTTTGGCATTAAGCGCTGTATAGACGGAGAAGTCTAGAGGCTACTGTAAAAATAAAACTGAAAACCAGAAGCGGGAGGCTTAAACCCAAAGCCTGAGAACATCAGAGAACTCCTGAATCCAGGGAACATTAACCAACAGGAACTCATCAAACGCCTCCATACCTACTCTAAAACCAAGCCCTGCCCAAGGGCAAACAAGCTTCAGAGCAAGACATACCACGCAAACTGTCCAGCAACACAGGAACACACCTCTGAGCTTCTATAAACAGGCAGCTCAAAACTACTCCAAAACCATTGACATCTCATAG
>SJYQ01001301.1:363502-381040 GCA_006410935.1 Redunca redunca | reverse complement strand
AAAAAAAAAAAAGAAAAAAAAATAGAAAAAAAAAATAAAGTACAAGTTCACTGATTTTTCACATATTCACAGGTTTATGCCAGCATCACCACTAATTCTGTAAGATTTTCATCAGCTTGGAAAGAAATCTCATACTGATTAGAAGTTACTCTCCATTCTCCGTCCTCCTCCCCCAGCCTCCATCCCTGGGAACTACCAGGGTACTTTCTATCTTTATGAATTTGTCTGTTCTGGATATTTCATATAAATAGAATCACACAGTGTGTGGTATTTTGCAACTGAAATTTTTCACTTAATGTTTTCAAGTTTCATCAATGTCGTAGCATCTTTCACCACGTTCATTTTCATTGGTGAATAATATTCCCCTGGATGGATATACCATTCCATATTTTACTTATTCATTAGTTAATGGACTTGTGGGTTGTTGCTACTTTTTTGGACATATAAATAATACTGCTCTGAATATCCATGTACATGTTTTTGTGTGAAAGTATGTTTTCACTTCTCTTGGTTATATATCTAGGAGTGGAATTGCTGGGCCATATGATAACCTGTGTTTAACTTTTTAAGGTTATGTAGAATTTTAATATCTACAGAGTGCTTTATATCTTTATTTATCACAGTGACTGAGAAAGGAAACTAAAGTTCTGAAAGATGAGCTGGGCTAGAGAAAAGCTTGCATCTGTCACAAATATACATTTAAAATGAGATTCATTGATGTATTGGTTAATTTAGGGAAGAACTGAAACCTAAATATTGGTCAGGAAGGGTAAATAAAATGTGTGGTATTCACAAAGTGGAAGTCTGTTGCAGATAGATATGTGTGTAGAACAGTTATCTACATAGCAGAAAATACATGTATCATACACACACCTCATCAGAAATAGATTTAAAATCATAGAACAGAATGCCTAGTGAAAAAGCGGGTTGCAGAATGATAGATACAGCATAACATCATTCACGTAAGCTAAGAAAACCATAAAGAAATAATATATGTGGTGCCCGCGTGCGAAAGTGTAAAGATGGGTCTGGAAGACATTCGCCAGTCTGTGGAGGGGCTGATCTGCATCCCCGCTCCTGAGCTCTAGGGCTCCTGCCGTCACTCTTTGCTACGTATTTAACAAATTATTTCCATTGCAGTTTCCTTATATAGGGATCATATTTTCTCCCCTGTTTTATTTCTGTTGTCTAGCATGGTGTACCTAGCACATGAATGTGAAAGTATATTTTTGAATGGCTAAGCAAATGAGTATTAGGCCACTTAAAGTATTTTGGGAAGAAGGTGGGGTGGGACAGATTAAATTAGCCATTCTCTTCTGCTTATTGTCTCCTCATACCTTCATATTCCCCTGGTGTTATCATAATATGAGGCCTGCAATTACAAGAGTAGTTCTGTGTGACATGACATGCTAATCAAGCAGATGGTGTGTGCAAATAAGCAGGAGAAAAGCCGTCTTTGCTGCAGAAGTCATTGCTGTCTCCTTTAAAGTATGGAGTATTTTATGATATCTCAGTAGATTTTATCTTCATTGTCAGGGTAATGATTATGTATCCTATAAATCTTGATAGCTTTGTTGTATCAAGTGTCAAATTACACAGCTTAGGTAGTTGTAGAAAGAAAGATGTCTGTGATCAGATTTGGAAGGAGTATTACTAATATTTTTGCCTTTCAGGAACGTGTTGGTTTCACTTCTTTGTGTTTATATGGAGGAAGAGAACTGTTTCCACTTAAGGTCTGTCCCTCCTTTCTCTTTATTATCTTCTCCCCACAGCAAAAAGAAGGGCAAACTAAAGTTTGGAGCTTAACAACAATATGGTGAAGCTTCTGGTTTCCACATCTCTGTTCCGACTCTTTCCCTGAGGGTTTCGTGGCAGTGAGGATGCTCCTCTGCTCTCCCTGCCTCACAGTGAGCAGAGCAAGAGGGTCAGCCCTGGCAGCATGCGTCTGACCCTGTCTCAGCCTTCCTGGGCGGGTAAGCCAGTTAAGGCTCTCTGTGAATCAGGCCATGAGGAAGGTCGTAGGGAGCCTCATTTTTGACCCTCAGCCCAAGCTATGTTCTCCAGCACAGTTCACCAGAACTGCAAGGGACGATAGGTAGCAAATGCTTTGATCCCTGTCTGTCCGTCTGTGCTTACGCTCAGTTGATTAGAGCCAGGCATGAGGGTGAAGTGAGCCATACATTTCCTGTGTTACACTTCGCACCCCGCAGTAATGATAGTCTTGATTTTCTCCATCCTTTGCAATGTTGAAACTTTTTTATTCATAATTTTGTCTCACAGAATCTTCACCCAGCATCTTGGCATTGTAGGAATTTACTCAGCTATTTAGAAGCAGTGTGACCTATTTGAACCCATAAAAGCAGTTAAAATCCTGAGGGATCCTGTCAGAGCACATTGATGATAGTTGCTTTTATATGTGGTGAAGCCTTTTATTTTTATTTGTGAAGGTACCAAAACAGTCTGTCTTCCTTCAAATAAATACCTACTCAGCACAGGAATATTTTACTTTATAAATGTAGCTGTTGTATTTAATTAAATCTAAGATGCCACTGATTAAAAAGATGCACTGCTTTATGTCTCACTAAAAATGATGCTGCCAGTTAATTGTAAGATGCCATTGGTTAGACGATGCAGCCCCATCCATGGTGTTGCAATATGAAGAAAAAAGAAATATGGAACAAGTAAATTAAGGAGTGACTCGTCATTTGCAGAATGTCTCAGTAGGAGCAGGTTGGTGTGTTAGCCGCTGAATGGTGAACTTAATGTCTAGAGACTGAAGTTCTAGTTTTGGCTACAGGAGAAAATGTATATAATTTTGCTTTGAAAAGCATAGAGATGATAGAGTTTGGAACAAGTCTGGCTTCTGCCCACCTCTCCAGCATCTTCTCATGACACTTAGTTTGACCTTCTTTTAATTTCTCAGGCCCCCCAGCCTTCTTTCCTCCCGTGTCCTTTGCGTATGCTATTTTCTTGGCCTAAACCCTTTCTTGCTCCTCCTTTTGGTCACATCTTACTAACTCTTCAAGCTCCCCCTTAAATATTACCTTCTCTGGCTCTCCAGGCTGGGTTTGCTTGCTTTAATAGGCTAAGGCATGTATACCGAGTCTATGTACTAACTGCCCCTAGTATTTCTTGTTAGTAACATTTGTCACGCTTGTAATGAAATGTTTATGCAGCTTTTTTCTTGTTGCCTTTCAAGATAGTCTTGTTCATGCTCTGTCCCCCTGCGTGTTCAGTGCCTGGCACGTATCCTGTGCCTAACTGAGGTTTCTTGAGTAAATAAAGTGGCAGTGTCCGACAGTGACACATGCTGCTGAGGGTGGCAAGTCAGAGTCTGAAGGTGTCCATTCTCTTTGGCAAGTAGAATCACTGGATACTTTAGAAGGCATAGTTTTAGTGGGAGAGTGGGGACAGAAGTGAGATTGCAGAATATATTACAAAGGAAAGCAAGACTACTCTCTATAAACACTGGAACACTTGCAAATAATTTCTCGACTTGATGATACCTTTCCTTGTGTTTTACTAACTCAGTGAACACTGTCAGAATCCTCCAAATTACAGCAAGATAAATAAATTCCAACACATGCTACTCTGGTTTCTTTTCTCAGTGGATAGTGGATAGAATGGAATATTCACTTCAGTAAAGTAATCACGGGCAGGCAGTTCAGAGCATCCTGCTCCAGAAGAAGGGAGAGTAGCCCAGATGTTCTTCCCCTCTGCTTATCCCTGAGCCAGAAGCATAGTCATCTCTTTTCTTTTCAGTACCACTGGCATCAAAAAATATGTACTCTTTCATCTCTGTGCTCAACAGAACTTGAAACAGAACCTTAGAAGACCAGCTCTTCACATAAGCGTGAAGTAATTTGAAAATCCTTATGTGATGGAAGTGGCCTTGTGAAGACCCTGATTGTGAAGATCTTCCGGGCTGTGTTGTGAAAGGTGCTGTGGGCAGACCCACAGGCAATGCTGCGTGCAGTCCTGGTGTGTTCTGCTTGTGACAAGTGATAATGGTGACACATACTTGACACTTGCGGTGAGTCACCTGTTCTGAGCACTTTACATACATTGACTCGTTTAATCTTTGCACCTAATTCTATGAGGAAGCTGCCCTATGCCTTCTTTTCTTTTCTTTTTTAATCCATCAGGAAACTGATGCTGAGAGTAGCTTGCCCAGGAGGGCAGAATTGGTGTTTGAACTGAGGCCTTCTGGCTGCAGGATCCTTGTTCCCAAAGACTGTAATGTACCTCTGACGGCGCTGATTATACAGTCAGGACCTGGGGTCGACTGCCGTTCCCTTTTCTGCCTCCTTCCTGTCCCCTCTTCACTTGGGGTGTGAGTGTCTGGAGAAGCCTCAGTGCAGACGCTTCCACGCTCTCCCACCCGGGCAGTACTGTTTTGGAGTGTATCGGTTTCCGTGGACACCGTCATCGGCTCTGTATGATTCTTCTGCAGTAGGAGCTTTGTTGTGGGTTCAGTCAGTTTCTGAATGCCGGTCACAAATCCCAGTCAGCCTTCACCATGTTGATCATTTGAGAAAATATGTGCCTAGTTCTGATAGCTGTTTTACATGCACACTTTTGGAAAGCCTAATCTGTTTTTAAAGTTGATAACTACCTTGTGTATGCATTAAGTACTGAATTTCCCAGTGTTCAAGAAATGCACTACACTATTAAAAAAGAATTAACAGCTTTCTCTAAAGAACAGAACTAAGCTCAGTGTGGTTTGGAGTTAATCCCTGCCTAGAAGTTCCGCAATCAAAAGGGCAAAATGTGGAAAAGCAAAGATAAATAAGTGAAATTGGAAAGTATGCAAAGCCGTTAGAGACATGCCAGTGACTCAGAAGTAGATAAAGCCGAGGAACTCGCCCCAGCCCTGGGCTGTGAGCGGGCCGCCACAGCACTGGGTGTCCAGAGTGTTTCCTTACGCTCAGACCTCCCGTCAGTGGTGCTCGGGAGAGCCTTCCATACTCGTCGCAAAGAGAAGAATGCCCTGGAGGGAAAACAAAACAAAATGCTATTTAATATTCAATTTGGTATTCTTTAAATTTACAAGTGTCAGTAATAATATCATAGCTGGATCAACAGTATTGTCATATTAGCATTAAAATTTTCCCATTTTTTTTTGGCGTGGTAAATTCGAAAGTATTGTTTAACCTAAAGGATTTTTAAAGGTTAGATGAAATAGCATTCATTTTGCACAGTTTGATGGATTGCCAGCAGCAGGGAAGACTTTGCAGCTCAGATGTTTTCAGCGCCCTTCTGATCCTCTTTTTCCACTTTTCCTTGCTTGTTAATTTTTCTTTCAGAGCTGCGACCATTTTACTTTATATACAAGANTATATATATATATATATCTGTATCTGTATTGGGATTTCTGAATTTCAAAGTAAAGAGAAAATTCAAGTATCTAGTCAGAATATAACCTGTTAACTTCAAGTGGAAGACAGACAGACCCAAGGATTCTATACCCAGCTAATAGTATTACTTAAGTGGTTAAAGGGTCCATGTTGGCAGACATACTATTGGTCTAACTATGAATCCTTTAAAAAAAAATTAAGAAAACATTGAAGGCAGTGGCAAAATCTAGGGTGAAAAACCCGCACAATATTATAGAAAAGAAACAATGGCTTGTATGCAACCAGTGGAACTTGAATCTAAATAATTGTTAGTTAATAGGTTGTGAAGCTAAGTGCATTCATTGCACTGAAAATACTGTGGAACATAACCAATTTTTATTTTCTTAATAACACTGGAGTTCTTTTGCAAAACTCAAATAAATTATTCCTTTCTATAGCTCTGAGTTCATATGCATTTCTAATTAATTGAAAAATCTACTCTGGCAAGGCCTGGGACCAAAGGGAGGAAAGATAGTGATAAACTTGGGATATTTAAAAGTGGGTGAGGCAATGATACGAATATGATAAACTGTCATTTCTAGAGAAGAATGCCAGAAACAATCTGATTTTCAGAAGTAATCATAAAAATAGATAGCATTTAATGAGTGTTGCAGGTCTTATTTTAAGTATTTTGTTATCTCATTTTATACTACATATTTTCAGGGATATTAATGGACAGCCCAATCTTATATATCTGCAGAAGTGTAAAAAGCATGCATATTATATGTACAAGATATAGATACCTTAATTTTATAGTTTGGGTTTTTTTTTTTTTTTTACTATTTCCCCTTTGCTCTTTTTAAAAATTAATTTTTTTTAATTGAAGAATAATTGTTTACAGAATTGTATTGGTTTCTGCCAAACATTAACTTGAATCAGCCATAGTTGAAAAGTCTAGGGAGTAATCATAATAAGGAATTGAAGGGAGCTGCTGTAGATACTGATGTAAAGAGAAAGTAATACACTGGCTGGTGAGAGCTATCCTCCTTTCTATAAGAAAGTTTAAGCACAAACAATGCCAATAGTTTACCTTTTTTACTGTGGCAACGTAGTTGGCTTGGTTTATATCTGATGCTAGAGAAGAGTAAAATTTTTATGGAGGAGCCAGGACCTGAGTTTCCTACCTTAGGAAAAGAGAATATGTAGTTAGTTTTCGTGATCCCTATCAAAAGAACAATGAACTTTTGAACAGGTTGGTGAGCAAATGAAGAACAGAGCAAGGCTAATTGAATCTTCAACAGGGAGAATTTCTGGAGATAAGTAGGTTTCTATGATTTCATAAGATGGGTTTTTTGGGACAATGAGAACATAAAAATACTAAATTCAGGAGTGAAAACTCAATCGAAAAAGACCCTGAATTGTGTTTTAATCATGGAATCAATTGGTTTTTATACTTTTTTTGCTTTTGTTTTCCGTCCGTACAAAGAATCCTATATAATAGAAATATATTTCCAGGTGGTATTGTATTATAGAATTCAGTAACTTAGATTGAATTTACTTTTGCTTTTGCTATCTGAATGGATTAGGAAAATTCCTTTCGGGCAACTGGGGACCAGATGATTGGACAGACATCATATCATTTTCTTTGCTATGAAAGTTATAATTCAACCTTGGGAAATTTTTCTAATGTTGTATCTTCTGTAAATAATACAAAGTATAAAAATAAGTAAAATCATTACTCTGTTTTTCTCCCTTCATATTCTGAATAATAACTGATTTTTGGCAAATACACATTAATTTTAGGGATGTTATTTTTTAGTTCATTTTGATCAAAGATGTAAAAAGATCCATTATTTCATGCTCAAAGGTATGCTAGCCAAGATAGCTTGCTGTAGATATCTGGTATCTTTTCATAAATAACTTATGTTTAAAAAAGTCTTTTCTCTGAAATCATCTCCTTAAACACTTAAACCTAGTTAGATCACCATAAGTGAAGGGATTTGTGAACCATGTAGGATATTTCAGGAATTCTTTCATACAGATACAAACAGGAGGCTTTAGTATTATTGTGGAAAGGAAAAAAGTGGGAGATTTGGGGGTAGCTATTTCATTTATGCATCAAAATTTATTTTTTCTTTTGGCTAATAGTCTAATAAGCAATTTTGTTTACCTGTCTTAAGAATTTCTCTTCATAATTAATCAAACCCAAAATGTTTAAGATAAATAGCAAAATATTTTTCATTATTTGAAATGGCTATGGCTGGTAGGCTGCAGTCTATGGGGTCGCTAAGAGTCGGACATGACTGAGCGACTTCACTTTCACTTTTCACCTTCATGCATTGGAGAAGGAAATGGCAACCCACTCCAGTGTTCTTGCCTGGAGAATCCCAGGGACAGAGGAGCCTGGTGGGCTGCCGTCTATGGGGTTGCACAGAGTCGGACACGACTGAAGCGACTTAGCAGCAGCAGCAGCAGCATGGCTGATTAAAACTATTTCTAGCAAAACTGACTATATATTAATTAGGTCCCATCACTTCATGGGAAATAGATGGGGAAACAGTGGAAACAGTGTCAGACTTTATTTTTTTGGGCTCCAAAATCACTGCAGTTGGTGATCGCAGCCATGAAATTAAGACGCTTACTCCTTGGAAGGAAAGTTATGACCAACCTAGACAGCATATTCAAAAGCAGAGACATTACTTTGCCAACAAAGGTCCGTCTAGTCAAGGCTATGGTTTTTCCTGTGGTCATGTATGATGTGAGATTTGGACTGTGAAGAAGGCTGAGCGCCAAAGAATTGATGCTTTTGAACTGTGGTGTTGGAGAAGACTCTTGAGAGCCCCTTGGACTGCAAGGAGATCCAACCAGTCCATTCTGAATGAGATCAACCCTGGGATTTCTTTGGAAGGAATGATGCTAAAGCTGAAACTCCAGTACTTTGGCCACCTCATGCGAAGAGTTGACTCATTGGAAAAGACTCTGATGCTGGGAAGGATTTGGGGCAGGAGGAGAAGGGGCCGACCGAGGATGAGATGGCTGGATGGCATCACAGACTCGATGGACGCGAGTCTGAGTGAACACTGGGAGATGGTGATGGACAGGGAGGCCTGGCGTGCTGCGATTCATGGGGTCGCAAAGAGTCGGACACGACTGAGCGACTGAACTGAATGAATATTACATCCTCCACATGGAAAAAATATCAAAAGTTTAAGGTCTTTGATTTTCCATTCTTGTCAGATGTAAAATTGTCAGCTTTTTTTACAAGTGGTAGAAGAGCTGTAGGAACTGGTGAACTCGAGTGTGCCCTCCTTTCTATGCATAAGCTGCTGCTCAGCCGCCGAGTGATCTCGGGGAGGCAGGCCGTGTTATCGTCCAGTGGCACTGACTTACACTTTCACAGCGAGCAAATTTATGGCCCTTATCTGGTGAAGACTTTATGAATGACTGGTATAAATCAAGAACTGAATGACTGTTTTTCCCTTTGAGCATAAATCTATGATTCAGAGACTGATTTCTGAGTAACTTTTTTTGTAACCCATTTAAGTGACCATTTTCATCCACTTTTTTGTATTTTGGCATAAAACAACTAAAATATAACTTCATACCAGTGATAGATTTATTTTTCTTCTGTTGAGCTCCTGGAATTCACCTGGAACTCTTATACAACTCAGTAAATGACCTCAGTTAACAGGGTGGTGGGAATCCAATGTCTGGGATTGGCCGAAGCAGCTATGTCTGCCCACCGTTTAGGGGGGAGAGGGAGAATGAAGTGTATATTTATTTTTAAAGGTACTAATGATGAAATGTGCATTGAGGAAAATAAGTAGATAGGAAAAGCCAGTCGTTTCTAGGACATTTGCAGAGTAAATAACTTCTGTCACAAGTCCTGGAAAAGTGAGAAAGTGTTAGCCCACGATCTTCTGAACACACTTTCCCAAGAGACTTTCCTTCAGGAGGATGTCTCTAAAAACAAGATGGAAGACATGCAAACGCACTTGGAAGGAAAAGCTGGAAACAGGTGGGCTTAAAAATAGTTTCATGAACACTGTCCTCCTCAGAAACATTTTGGTCTATAGATCGCATCCTGTAGGTAGAGGTGAAAGAAAGTGAAGTCGCTCAGTCGTGTCCGACTCTTTGTGACCCTGTGGACTGTAACTTATCAGGCTCACCTGTCCATGGGATTTTCCAGGCAATAGTACTGGAGTGGATTGCCATTTCCTTCTCCAGTGGATCTTCCCAACCCAGGGATTGAACCCAGGTCTCCCGCACTGGGGACAGATGCTTTACCATCTGAGCCACAGGGAAGCCCTGTAGGTAGAGGGGTTTCATGAAATGGTCTTTTATTCTCACATGGTTCTTAGTTTGTCTTCCTCTTGCTACATGCAGTTGTATGACTTAAACAGTTAACAACATGGAAGAAATAGTTGGTCAGGAGATAAGCAGTTGATCTTGGCTGTTTTAAAGGGACAGCAAGAGAGGGCTGTAAGTGAAGTGATGCAGCCCCTGGTGAAGAGGACGGCCCCCTGGATGAGCAGGTTGAGGATGTGTTTGTTAGGAGGGTTGATTGAATCATTGTATAGAAGTAAAGCCCTTAGGACAGTACTTGGCACATGGCATTCAACCAACAGCAGCCACTGTTACCATGCAAAGCAAGGGCTGCCTGTACATTTTAATCATTTTGCAAGCAAAGAAACCGAATTTTGGAAAGATTAGGTCCTTGTCTAAGGCTGCATAGGTAAGAAGTGTCAGAAACCCATTAACAAAACGTTTTAATGTCTCTGGACATTAGTGTTGTAAGAACTCACAACCTGTCTGTTGATGCTTCTATCAGAATACCCATGGAGCTCGAATTACAAATGGATTGTTTTCAAAAACTCATCCGCCTATCTAATCATGTCTGTAGCCGTCTAGGGCACTCTCTGCTTAGCTGGGCTGACCATGTAATATTTCCAGGGCTTGCCTGAAAAATGAATTATTGTACAATGATTGCACAAAGCTTCTGCAAGCTAGTGACACACTTAGCCTTCCAAGATTGTTTCTTGGAATGAATCAAAACTCCTTAGTCTTAGAATGAAGGAGGAACCACTCCGGAACAAATGAAAAATCCCGGAGAAGGAAAAGAACATCCCAGTAACTGAGTGGAGAAAAGTGGGCTAACTAACTGCTTAGCAGTGAAGATGCCTGGTTACACTGGGAGATGAGCAGGGTGGGAAGGGATGTTGAGTGACCCTACCTTTAGTTTCCAGGATTCAGTGTAGTCTGTGCTCCATTCATTGGCCAGCTAGTAGTTGGAGTCCACACTGAGTAGTTAAATCTGAGCGAGTCTGATTCTAATTTACAATCCAGCTTCCAAAATGGAGGAGATCCTATTCAGAATATCTTATTCAGGGTAGAGGAGAATTGTGATACGGAGATGGACTGTAGGATTAATACTAGGCCTGGAAAGATGAAGACAAAAAAAAAATTTGATTAAAGAAAAAATCTGACATTATTTAGTGCCTCTAAGATGCCGGGCCTTGTGCATGACTTTTACGTATTAATTATGTAATTCTCATAAAAATCTTGTTAGCAGGCATTGCAGAGACAAGTAAGCTGAGACTCAAAAAAGTTAGGTAACTTAACTACTAGGGCTAGTAAGTGGTAAAGCTGAGATTTTCTTTTTAAACCCAGACCCATTTTAATATATTACACAGCTCTTAAAGATACCAGAGTAAAACATTAAGAGTAAGACATTTCAGGAGTGCATTTCTCATCTTCGATCTTGAACATCTTTGATCTTGTTGCAGGAACCCCAGAATTCATGTTTCTCTGGAAATAATGTTTGAACTTGTGATTTGTTACTGGGGCCATACTGCAGAAACCTGTTCTATGTGTTTATGGCTGTCTTTCTGTGTCTTGATATATATATCGATTTATTTATAGCTTTCTGTACTGTTGATCAATAAAATGCATGTAATTATTATATAGGGGCTTCCCTGCCAACGCAGGAGACCAGAGTTTGATCCCTGGGTCAAGAAGATCCCCTGGAGAAGGAAATGGCAACCCACTCCAGTATTCTTGTCTGGCAAACCCTATGGACAGAGGAGCCTGGCGGGCTACAGTCTCCATGGGGTCACAAAAGAGCCAGACACGACTTAGTGACTAAACAGCAACAATTATTATATAAAATAATGCCTTTTGGGGTGTATCTTAGGGGCCCTGGGGCTCTGCTCCTCACCTGGAGGGCAGCCCTTCCGGCAGCAGCACTGTGCAGGAACAGGGGCACCGGCGGGTGCGTTGTCAGGGGGTTCCTCTGTGCTGGGTGGCAGCTGTCTCCATCTCTGTGTTCGCGAGAGAAGCGGCATGGCTAGTGCGTCACTTCTCAGGAATTCTAAATTTGAGAATAAACAGCACTTCCCTGATACATTCTTATGTTCTGTTTTTCTTTCCATGTGAGTATTCTTAATGTTTCTGTGTATTGGAAGTGTGTCTTCATTAGTAATCAAATTCTTTTCATAGCAAGTAACAAAAACAGACTCTAGTCCACTAAAGAAAACACTTGTTCCAAGGCCTCAGTGGTGGGAATCGCAGAGTCCAGCCCAGGCTCTGGGCTCTGTTAGACGGTGAGGAGCTTCTCTGCTTGTCTGGCTCTCCTCTAGCTCGTCTCTGGCTCTACCTTTGCCCCTCTGGCTTTAAGGTCACTTGAAACAGCCTTTTCTTTGCCTGTTGACCTCTTTCTCCCCCTGTTCACTGGTTTGCCCTCGGCCTCTGAGCACAGAGTCCTATGTGGCCGCCTCCCTGCTTATGATTTTTTATCTCCTCAGTAACTAATGAGCAGATTCTAACCAGAATCTCTTGAGACGTGGTTCCAGAATCCCAGAGACAGAATGGCCTGATGACTGGCCCAGCCTAAGGTAGATGCCACCGCTGGTTAGGTACCCACATGTGGCGTCCGTGGTCTGGGGGCGAGCCCGGCCCTCCCCGAGTGCTGCTGGGGGTCGGTCTTCCGCTGGAGCAGGAGCAGGGGTAGCCTGGGAGGTGCCTGAGAGTGGTGCCTTACTCACTAAATGGATTTGGCTTTTTTGCTTCTGGCTTTCTTGTATTTTATTCCTTTTAAACTAAGGAAGCAGTTATTCCCACTCATTCTGTATTTTCAAATTAAAATTCACTTCCAAAGTATCCCCAGTAATAAAGGGCTCCCAGAGAACTGTGGCACAAGGAGGACCAGAGCAGACTCACTCTGAAACTGGAGAAGATATTTTAAAGCAAACTCATCTCTCTTCCTCAACAGGACCCTAACAGACTGCTGATTGTTTAGCTGAGTAATCTGAAGACACACACACTGGTTTGGTCTATGGGTTAGACTGGGCCTTTCAGTCACATTCTTTGCTGCTTCCCTGCAGTGAGAAATACCAAAGGTGAATGCCAAATCAATTTTTCAGTATTGTACTTATAAAGGCAGTCCATGAAGTGGTGAATGGAAGAATCAAACTTTTATGGTAATCTTTTATTGTAATCTATTTTCAGTTCTGTCAGAGAAGCAGCATGGCCCAGTGGACTAAGGGGAGGACGGGGAATTTGGAGCTCTGAGAGATAATCTATTTTGCAACTGACTAGCTTTGTGACCTTGATAAAAGCACATTAACCTTCATCTACTTCCTCATATGTAAAATGGGATCTACCTGATGGAATGATCAGAATATAGGTACATTCCAACTTGAGCAAACTGAATAATAAGAGATTTTATATGGATCGGGAGTGGGTATCAGAGGACTATGGTTTGTAAGAAGATTCCTCCTAGAATTCATTTAAAATCCAACCTCTTCTCAGGCTTTTAAACTGTGGTTAATTGACAAAAGTTAAATTTATATATACGAGTTTTAAAAAATACACTTATTGGATACTGTGAGAAAAATTCTGGTAGAATTATGATTTGATAACTCAGTAAATCCATGTGAAATACTAAAAAAAAAAATGTTTTGCAGGCAGCAGTAAACAAAGAATATTTCGAGGCCTTAGATTTCAGGGTGAATTTTTTCAGTATGAGAAAGACTGTAGTGCCATTTCCGCCATATTTTTGCTGACTTGTTGACGTGGGCATCGTCATATTGGTCTTGGCGCCATGACACTGGTGCGGAAGCGCCATTCACGGTGGCAGCTTGCCACCCTGCTCCAGTCAGGAATGGCCTGTGGGCAGTTTCGGCTTTTCTGCTGCTATTGGAGTTTTGACGTAGCAGTGTTGAAGGTTCGATTTGTACTGTGGCAGTCTTACGGCTACTTGTGAATGTATTCTCCAGAGGGCAAAGCACCCTAAAAGCTAACATAGAAACAAGCTCAAAGGGCTAAAGTAGGAAAGAAATGAATAGCAGTTTGTTATATATTTATATTGAATTTTGCATAGCAGTCTTAGTTATTTAAAAGTACATTTTGCCGGTTTTTACATAGAGAAACTCAAGTCCAGAGACTGGGTGGCTAGAGACGCAGCATCCAGATCTTATTAAGAACCCAGATTTCCTAACTTTCCAGTCCAGACTGCTCTCTGAACTGTTGCAGAAGGGTGTTGGTGGACTGGGTTCTGAAACCAACTGATATGTGCTTTTGAGTTGTGTTTGAAGGAGATATTCCACTTCCTCCATAGCGTAACAAAATTTGCTTATAACTCCCCAATAAAATTGTTTTCCTCCATCTGAAAGAGACTCCCCCAAGCCAGTCCGAGGATGAATGCTGCTCTGCCATCTCTCCAGAAAGGGCTTTGTGGCTGAGCCTCATGGTTGCATGGGTTCACAGCGTGTTATTGCTAACTTGTAAATATTCATTTACAGGAAAGAGTGACTAAAATCTTGGCATTCTTTTATACTGCTGAGAAAAAGCTAGGTTTTCTGTTTCTTTTAGGGGAAGGTTTTCCCAAAGTTTCATCTTGGTTGCAAAACATATCCCCAGAGATTCCAGTGAACATAACTCATGCTGGCCAGCTGACTCCAAGTATGACAGCACAGTGTTCAGCAAGCCCAAATGAAACCAGGTGGAGGCAGAGAAGACGTCTGCTTTTGCCCAAATTATCTGCTTAACTAACTCTGGTTCTTGATTTCAGCTGGCCTCAGATGGACATTAACCCAGAGTCAAATTTCGTAGCCTTCCATGACGCCGCAAGCGTTTTGCCGTTGCAGTTCCCGGCTCATAGTTGGCGGCAGTGCTTGAGTTAGTGCAGAGCTTGAAATGCTCGGTTTAGTCATTTTGATATGTGGGAGGAAGATTTAGTTGGATTAGATTTCTGTTATTTCTTTCTCTTGAGAAAGATAAGGCAGGTTCTCAGATTACTGTATTTGATTAATAAACTCCCCTCTCCCAGGTATCCCATCACTATCTCTGTCTCTATTACTGTCTCTGTCTTTGGATTTATCTCCATCTCTTCTTCCCTATTTCTTCTCCCTTTTCCTTAGGTGTATATTAAACAGGAAAAAAGTTCCAGCACAATGACTGAGCGAATTGCAACATTAAAGACTGCTTGGCCAAGAACCTATTAATCTTTGTATGAAAGCCTTTAGGGACCAACATCAAATACAAACATGTTAGAAATCTTTTTGCTATTCCAGCTCAACTGACCCAGAAAAAACTTTAAGAGCAATAGTCACTGCTTAACAGAAAAAAGATACAATTGTAAATTTGAAAAGCTCTCATCTTTAACATGGCTCTTATGTATCACAAGCTTGACAGCCTTATAGATTCCATGCATGCTACAGTTGACTTCAAAAATCTGTTTTAAACACAATTTTACATCGAAGTTTTCTGTGTATTTAGCGATTTACTTTCCCTTTTCACTTTCATGCATTGGAGAAGGAGATGGTAACCCACTCCAGTATTCTTTCCTGGAGAATCCCAGGGACGGGGGAGCCTGGTGGGTTGCCATCTATGGGGTTGCACAGAGTGGACACGACTGAAGCGACTTAGCAGCAGCAGCAGCAGCAGCAGCAGTGATTTATTAATAATTTTAATTTTTGTTAAATAGCTTACTTTGCATGTAAATACTACAATGTATTAAGGAAGTGTTGAGAATTGTTACCCCACATACCTGTCAGTTTAAAGCAGTGCTCTTTTTAAGCAGTCAACTGAAGAACGGAATAGTAACAGAAAAGAGGCAAAAACCATAGACGTGGGTCCATCTGATAGCCTGTTTTTGCTGATAATTCTGGCCTGTCTTGTGATGGACGTGTTTTCTTTTCTTTGAAGACCTTGAGTTAGAGATCATGCCTGGAGTGCTGCTCACCTTACCTGGGGAGAGCCGGCATGATGGGGAGAAGACTAGGAGGTCATGTTTCCAAAGGCTGTTTTAGTGAAGAGCCTGTTAGTTTGATTTTTCTTTCATCAGGATCTGTAAGAGAGTTTGCACTCTGTTCCCTTTGGTTTTAGTGTGTGAAGTGGAGTTTTCCCTCAAGCCCTCTCTTGAGTGAGACTTCTGTTGAGAGTGAGTGCTCCCGCCGCGCCCCCTCACACTCCCCAGGGAAGTTTGCTTCTCAGCAAGAGCCCCCGGTTCTCCTGCGGAGCGGCGAGCTGGAGCTGGAGCCGCCAGGTGTGGAAGATCTCGCTTCCCCATCTTAACTCTCACAACAACTAAAGTGCTTCCATTTCATGGATGCCGATTAGCTCATCCGAGGTCAGTTTTCCAGCTAAGTGACCAAGCTGAGAGTCTATCCCGAGTCAGCTGACCCAACACAGATGGTCCTAATTGCTTCCCCAGATTGCTTCCCCATGTGGTGCCTGCGGCTTGCTACCATCACCAACCCTAACTGCCCTCTCAGGGGGTTCTGCTTTGCGACCCCTGGTGGGCATTAGTGCTGGCAGCAGAGTGGGTTGGAATCAGCGTATTTTGCTTCCATGCTGAGCCCCAGTAAACTCAGACACAGGTCAGAATTGGCCCACTTCATAGCACTGTTTGTGCTCTCTTGTTTCCTAGGTGACTTTCCTGGAGGAAAGATGGGCTGAAATTCTAGAGCAATTTTTGAAGACTTTCTCTAATTGTTAAGTTTCTATCTGGATCCCACTAAAGAAATGAAGTTGTATCACAAAGAATAAACTTCCAAATTACATAATTCTTATTCTGATCAGTTAATTGCCATCTATTTGGCTTCACAAGAATTAAAGATTTCTAACTTACAGTTTAGTTTCGTGATTCTTAATAATACAAAGAGACTTTTGTTAAAATATTACTGATATAAATATTTTCTTTTTCTCACTATCTTATGGAAGACAATGACTGGCAGAAAAGCAAACTATAGTATTATTAAGCATGAAAGAAATTATGTTAGAAGTCTTTTCCCGTGTGATTTCCAGACCCACGTTTTGACATGTGACTTACTTAAGGGGGCTACTGTTCAAAGAGGGAAGCAAAGGTAATTGATCTCTATGCTATTTTACTACCCCAACTCCTGACTGTCTTCTGTTGGAGTCTTCTGACTTATTCTGTTTGTTCCTTCCCCTCTCTTAACCTCTCTTCTGTCTGTGGTCACTGTCTGGGGACCTCATCCTTTCTCATGGATTTATGGTGATTCAGTTCAGTTCTGTTCAGTCACTCAGTCATGTCCGACTCTTTGCGACCCCATGAATCGCAGCACGCCAGGCCTCCCTGTCCATCACCTTTGCCCCAGAATACACTCAGACTCACGTCCATCAAGTCCGTGATGCCATCCAGCCATCTCATCCTCGGTCGTCCCCTTCTCCTCCTGCCCCCAATCCCTCCCAGCATCAGAGTCTTTTCCAGTGAGTGAACTCNAGTCTTTTCCAATGAGTCAACTCTTCGCATGAGGTGGGCAAAGTACTGGAGTTTCAACTTTAACATCATTCCCTCTAAAGAAATCCCAGGGCTGATCTCCTTCAGAATGGACTGGTTGAATCTCCTTGCAGTCCAAGGGACTCTCAAGAGTCTTCTCCAACACCACAGTTCAAAAACATCAATTCTTTGGCACTCAGCCTTCTTGACAGTCCAACTCTCTCATCCATACATGACCACAGGAAAAACCATAGCCTCGAGTAGACGGACCTTAGTCAGCAAAGTAATGTCTGCTTTTGAATATACTATCTAGGTTGATCATAACTTTTCTTCCAAGGAGTAAGTGTCTTTTAATTTCATGGCTGCAGTCACCATCTGCAGTGATTTTGGAGCCCCCCAAAATAAAGTCTGACACTGTTTCCACTGTTTCCCCATCTATTTCCCATGAAGTGATGGGAC
>SJYQ01001301.1:290494-362934 GCA_006410935.1 Redunca redunca | reverse complement strand
AACTGACCTTTTCCAGTCCTGTGGCCACTGCTAAGTTTTCCAAGTTTGCTGGCATATTGAGTGCAGCATTTTAATAGCATCATCTTTCAGGATTTGAAATAGCTCAACTGGAATTCCATCACCTCCACTAGCTTTGTTCATAGTGATGCTTTCTAAGGCCCACTTACTTGACTTTACGTTCCAAGGTGTCTGGCTCTAGATTAGTGGTCACATCATCATGATTATCTGGGTTGTGAAGATCTTTTTTGTACAGTTCTTCCATGTATTATTGCCACCTCTTCTTAATATCGTCTGCTTCTGTTAGGTCCATACCATTTCTGTCCTTTATCGAGCCCATCTTTGCATGAAATGTTCCCTTGGTATCTCTTATTTTCTTGAAGAGATCTTTCCCATTCTGTACTTTTCCTCTATTTCTTTGCATTGATCCCTGAAGAAGGCTTTCTTATCTCTTCTTGCTATTCTTTGGAACTCTGCATTCAGATGCTTATATCTTTCCCTTTCTCCTTTGCTTTTCACCTCTCTTCTTTTCACAGCTATTTGTAAGGCCTCCCCAGACAGCCATTTTGCTTTTTTTGCATTTCTTTTCCATGGGGATGGTCTTGATCCCTGTCTCCTGCACAGTGTCACCAACCTCTGTCCATAGTTAATCAGGCACTCTGTCTATCAGATCTGGGCCCTTAAATCTATTTCTCACTTCCACTGTATAATCATAAGGGATTTGATTTAGGTCATACCTGAATGGTCTAGAGGTTTTCCCTACTTTCTTCAATTTGAGTCTGAATTTGGTAATAAGGAGTTCATGATCTGAGCTTCAGTCAGCTCCTGGTCTTGTTTTTGTTGACTGTATAGAGCTTCTCCATCTTTGGCTGCAAAGAATATAATCAATCTGATTTCGGTGTTGACCATCTGGTGATATCCATGTGTACTTGGATGCAATCTCAAAAATGACAGAATGATCTCTGTCTCCAAGGCAAACCATTCAGTGTCACAGTTATCCAAGTGTATTCACCAACCAGTAACACTCAAGAAGCTGAAGTTGAACGGTTTTATGAAGACCTACAAGACCTTTTAGAACTAACACCCAAAAAAGATGTCCTTTTCATTTTAGGGGACTGGAATGCAAAAGTAGGAAGTCAAGAAACACCTGGAGTAACAGGCAGATTTGGCCTTGGAGTGCGGAATGGAGCCGGGCAGAGGCTAACGGAGTTTATGGTGATTACTCCCACACTTAGGTTTCTCACTCCTTTCTCTGATTTAGGCTCACTCCTGTATGTTTACTTATTAGCCCCAAGACTGTATAGTGAAACTGATGCAGCTTGCTCTCCACTAGAAATATTAAAAAAGGCAGGACTGGTGCTCTTGACTAAATGTTAGCTTTGGAAATTAGGCCTAAATTATGTTTTAGGTTGTAAATTAGTGTAGCATGATGTGGCTTGCATCCTAAAGTTAATTTAAAGAGCTAGTTCCATAATGGTTCCAAACAATTACATCACTCTATTTTCTATATAATATGGATTTTAACTGTAACACTAATGAGCATGAGGACACTTTACATTCACTCACGTAAAGCAATTTGGTGAGTTGAAGTGAGGTGACATTTGATGGATTCAGTGGGGCTTTGGATCAGTTTGCATTTCAGTGGTATTTTATGGCTGACTTCAGAAAACTTATTTTAAATAGGATTTCTTGGTAAGTTAAAGGATTTAGTGGGATGATTATAAAATAATTTATTAAAAAGTGTGCAGTGTTAGTTTTCATTGAACTTAAGCTTGTATGAGTTAAATTTAAAACCTAATTCAATATTTTTTAGGTTTTACATTTTCCCGAACCTCTTTCGGAGTATTAATTTTGTCATGCTTGTCATTCTAATCTAATGATGATTTGATGTTTGCAAACTGAATAAATTTGTATGCAAGGAGTTCTGCTGTGTTTTTAATCAATGAAGATTAAAACTTGGCAACTATAATAAAAATTGAAAAATTTTAAATAGAAAGTGAAAATAATGATTATACTTTAGAAAGTACTTTTATTAATGTTCTTGTCTGTGAATCACGTAATATCTTTCTCGTCTTTCTATTCTGTTACATTTAGAAGGTGATTGAACCTTAAAAGAAGTAATTACTACTAAATTGTGAAGAGTATGTAAATTAGAACAGAATATTTAAATTAGATCAGAATCCTTGTGCTCACATTCTTCCCCATTTCCCTGAAACATTTGATCTAGAGTTGCAAATAAAAACCAGAAAAATGCTGGACTACTTTAAAAACTTATCTGCCCTCCCCAGGAACTTGCATAGACAATAGAATGTTCTCTAATGAAAGTATATCTTTACTTCTTTATTACTTATTGATAAAAAATGTAGGGCTTAAAATACATAATAGATCAGTCACATGAAAAGTAAGATTCCTGGGTGAGATATCCAAAGGGCAGCAGTTACTATTCATCAGTCCAGGAGAGCCTGGTATGGTTTAACACTACTTTCCTTTCCCAAAGATCTCTTGACACTGAAAGACAATTAATGCATCCTTAAACGATGCAGCAGGACGTTTATCGCAGCTCTTCACCTTTGCTGCTCAGTGCCCTTCAAGGGGAACGGAGAGCTTCAATGCAAAAAACAAACCTAAAAACTGAGCTGAATGATTAGTAATAAATGATTCTTTAAAAAAAAAAGAACTAACATTGTTATTTCCCAGTATTGAGAGGCCACCTCTCAATAAAAGATGAATGTGATAATTTCCAAGGCTGAAATTTGACTTTTGAAAAATGATTTAGCATGATAACACAAATATTTCATAGTATATGAAAGGCAAAACTTAAAAAAAAGTATGGAAATTTATGAAACCTGTAACTCCTATCAGATGTCAGCAGTTAAAATTAGGTGTGATGGCACCCCACTCCAGTACTCTTGCCTGGCAAATCCCATGGACAGAGGAGCTGGTGGGCTGCAGTCCATGGGGTCGCTAGGAGTCAGACTCAACTGAGCGACTTCCCTTTCACTTTTCACGTTCATGCATTGGAGAAGGAAATGGCAAGCCACTCCAGTGTTCTTACCTGGAGAATCCTAGGGACGGGGGAGCCTGGTGGGCTGCCATCTATGGGGTTGCACAGAGTCAGACACGACTGAAGCGGCTTAGCAGCAGCAGCAGCAAGCAGAATAAAACCTTATTCACATAGCTTTGTAGAAGCTTTGACTGAACAGAAGCTTCATCTTCCGTAGTACTGTAACTTACTGTAACTTACTTGTGAAGAAACCACATAGTTGGTACCCCGGAAAGAGATGATGTGTTGGGAACTGAGAATACCCCTTATATGTGTGTGAGAGACTCGACGGCATCTTGATCACTGTCTCGTTTAATCCTCTCAATTCTGAAACATCGTTAGAGCAGGTGGGATTATTTTACATTTTACAGATGAAGAAATAGAATAATTGTTATCCAAGGCTACATGGTTAACGTTTGTAACTAAGCTACAGATCTTTCAAAACTCTTCTTTTCCCCACAGTGCTTTTAAGGTACTGTGTTGTAAGTCCTTTGATTCCTTTGACTTTATGTATCGTGTTTAGCACTAAGCCAAAAATTTGCTGCTAAGATCTACATGACATTGCTGTTTCATATTCTCAATATAACTTCTGCTTATAACATGTAACGAAGATTTTCCTTTTATAGTTATGTTGTCTTCCAGCTAAATTTGATGCCTCCATTTACAGACTGAAAGATAGAATGAGCCCCATATTCTGAGTCACTCCTTTCTTTAGCCATAGCCTATTCTGGGCCCCCGGGAGAGAGCAGCCCCATCAGTGTGTGTTTCCTGTTGCTGCTGAGTGTGTTTGCGCTGCCGGTGCCATCTCACCAGTGCACTCAGCTGCAGAGACAGCACCAGCCTCGTGAACTGTCTGTTGGGAAGGCTGCTAGTCCTGCACTCCTGCCTCTGGCGGTGGGCAAGCATGTTGGCTCGGCACCGGTCAGACTCTGTCCCGGGAGTCGCTGACGTCTGGGTCGTGTTCCTGCTGGCACTCGGTGGGCATGGGGCCTCTCATCTTCATCACCAATGCTCATCTTTGATTCTTTGTTTTCCTATTCAAGTTCTTAATCTTTCCTGCTGTAGAATCTTCACTCACTTTGGACAGCCCTCAGACTCAGTTCTAAAAATGTTTATTCTTCACGAATTCCCTCATTGGCAGTGATCCTGTCGTTGCTGCGTTTTTTGAATGTGTCGTTCACGGAAGTCTTCAGTTGAGCCTCAGCTGGTTAGATACAACATAGTGAACTCATTTTCTTCAAAAGATGAATAATGTTAAATTTCCCCTGAGTAAACATTCCATGCATTTGTTTACATGCCACTTTCTTGCTTAAAACCGATAAACTGTTTCTCAGGCCATGATTATACAGGAGGAGCAGGCAAGCCCCGGGTCCAGCTGTTTCACTGGAGACCATTATTGCACTCCTTACAAAACAGTGGTGAAATAGTCACGAATAATGTTAACTTGTTTGGAGGTGCGGTCAGCCTTTCCCAGGACTGACTCAGTGGACAACAATCAGCTCTGTGCCAAGATACGTAAGCGGGATCCAAAATTCCACATGTTAATACTAGTCCTGATTCTGAATAGGAATGATACTGGGAGTCAGTGTTGCTGGGAATGTCCTGTATTGGCTTAGCTAATACTTTCCAGTGGGTTAAAAAAAAAAAGTCTCTCCTACTTTTTAACTTGCTTCTTAATCCAATACTCTTTTGGATGAACTCTCAGACTTTGCTTTATAGAACAGAAAAAAAAATTTCATTCATGCATTTCTTGGTTTTATTACCATGTCGTAAACGTATCAGTTTTGTGAGAAGACTGTCAGAATGGCCAGCTCAGCCCTGACTACACACCAAAGAACTCACCCCCACCAAAGGGCCCTTTTCTTGTGCCAGGAGCATCTAGGTGAATCAGAATGGGACATGAATGAAAATAACTCCTAAACCTATAATGGACTTCCTAGGTGGCTCAGGCGGTAAAGAACCCGCCTGCAGTGCAGGAGACCAGAGTTCGATCCCTGGGTGGGAAAGATCCCCTGCAGAGGGAAATGGCAACCCACTCCAGTATACTTGCCTGGAGAATCCCCATGGACTGAAGAGCCTGGTGGGCTACAGTCCAACTGACGTGACTTAGCAAACCTACACTGTACATTTGTTAAAGTTACAGCTCTATTGAGGTGTAACTGACATACAGCAAGCTGAAAATCTTTGAAGTATACAACTTAGTAAATTTTGATGTGTATGTATCATGAAATCATCACCACAATCAAGGTAGTGAACACACATATTCCTCCCCTCAGGTTCCCTTGAGCAGAGTGGTAATTCCTCAGGCAGGCTCTTTGCACATGCCTCCGTCATCAGTCACTGAATCTGCTCTTAGTCACCGTAGATTAGTGTGCGTTTGGTAGAGTTCTATTGAAAATGAAAGCTTGCAATAAGTCTTTTTGTCTGGCCCGATTGTTTTGAGATTCATCTGTCTTGTGTGCATCAATTGTTCATTGTTCGTTTTTGCTGTTGTGTAAATATTATATTGTGTGGAGGGGCCACAGTTAGTTTATCAGTTCATCTGTTGATGGATATTTGGATTATTTTGAAGTTTTGTCTATTACAAATAAAGCTGGTATGAACATTTCTGCTAAAGTGTTTATCTGGACTTAGGTTTACATTTTTCTTGGGCAGAACATAGGAAGGGGCAGTGGGGTCATATGGTGAGTATATTTTTTAAGGACACTGTTTCCAAAATGGTTATTCCACGTCTGGTTTCTTCACATTCATGCCAACACTTGGTGTGGTCTTCTAATTTTGACAACTCTAATAAACATGTAGAAGTGTCTAATCACGGTCTTAATTTGAATTTCCCTAATGACTAGTGATTTTGATCATCTTTTCATGTGCTTGTTTGTCATCCGTATATCTTCTTTGGTGAAGTATCTTCAAATCCTTAGGTTGTTTGTTGAATTTTGGAAGTTCTTTATTTTGAAAGCAAGAATATCAGGTATGTGCTTTGCAGGAATTTTCTTCCTGTCTGTGAGTCACCTTTCCTTGTTCTTAATAATTTCTTGTGAAGAATAGTTTTTAAGTTTGATGTGGTCAAGTTTTCCAGTTTGTCTTTTTTGTGCTTTTGGTATCATATCTAAGAAACCTTTGTCTAATCCAAGATCACAAATGTTTGCACCTATGTTTTATTTTAGAATTCTTTTTAGTTTTTAGTTTATGATCCATTTGGAATTATTTTTTATGTATGGTGTGAGGGATGGATCTTAGTCATTTCCTTCTTTCTTTTTGGTAAATGGATCTCTTATTATTCTAGTACCATTTGTTGAAAAGGCTCATTTTTTTCCTCCATTGAATTGCCTTTGTACTTTCTGGAAATCTTCTGTCCATGTGTGTATGAGTTTGTTTTTGTTTTGTTCCATTGATCTACTTCTCTCTCTTTATACCAGTAGAATGAGGTTTGATTACAGTAGTTTTATAATAATTCTTGAAGTTAGGTAGCATTAGGCTTCTGTCTTTGTTCTTCTTTTGTTCTCCTTTTTCAGAGTTGTTTTGGCTATCCCATATAAATTTTGGAACCAGCTTGTCATTTTCTGACAAAAGGTCCGCTAGGATTTTGATTGAGATTACAATAGAATATATAGACCAGTTTGGGAAGAATTGAGTCTTAATGAATATTGAGTCTTTCAAACCGTGGACAGGGTCTCTGGATCTCTGAAAATTTAAAATGAGTATCTGGGTTCAAAATGTAAACCACTCCGGAATCAGGAACAAAGTGAAAGAAATACCTCAGGTGCCTCACAGATTAAACAGTACGCTGGGACACTGGTCTTTTTATCCCCTCAGCTTTGTTGTGCTGTAAATGACATGTAGCACTATGTAAGTCTGGGGCTTCTCAGGTGGCTCAGTGGTAAAGAATCTACCTGCCAGTGCAGAAACTCGCATCAGTCCCTGGGTCGGGAAGATCCCCTGGAGGAGGAGACGGGAGCCCATTCTAGCATTATTGCCTAGAGAATCCCATGGACAGATGACCCTGGCAGGTGACAGTCCACGGGACTGCGAAGAGTCAGACACAGCTGAGCAACTGAGCCTGAGCGCGGTTTGTGTGAGCTCAAGGCAACAGTGTAACGACTTGACCTGCATACCCCATAGAATGGTCATCACGACAAGCTTAGTGAGTATCACCACATATAGACACGAAGTTTAAAGAGTAGAAAAATACCTTTTTCTTTGTGATGAGATCTCAGGATTTTCTTTTATATGTAACACATAGCGGCATTAATTATATTTATCATGTTGTACGTTATATCCCTAGTGCTTATTTATCTTATGACTGGAGGTTCATTCATTTTGACTGCCTTCATCTAATTCCTCCCTCCTGCAACATCACCCCTCTCCCAGCCTTTGGTAACCACAAGATCTGATCTCCTTTTCTGTGAGTTTGTTTGTTTTCAAAGTATAATTGACCTACATCACTGTGTTAGTTCCTGGTCCATAACATAGTGATTTGATATTCCTATACATTTCAAAATGATCACCTTGATTAGTCTGGTTACCATCTGTCACCATAGAAAGATATTACATCTAATTAAACTATCTTCCCCACACTGTACATTTCATACCCATGACTCATTTCTTTATAACTGGGAGTTTGTACTTTTTTTTGTTTGTGCTTTTTATTTCCCTCTCCTCTGGCAACCACCTGCTTGTTCTCTGTACCTGTGAGTCCTTCTGTCTTATGTTTGCTCATTGGTGGTATTTTTTGGATTTCTCATATACATGCAATTATATAGCGATAGTCTTTCTTTGATGTATTTCACTCAGCATAATGCCCTCTAGGGCCATCTCTGTTGTCACACATGGCAAGCTTTTGGGCTTTTTCAGGGCTGAGTAGTAGTCATAGTCTATTCATTATCCATTCATCTGTTGATGGGCGTTGAGGTTGCTTCCATATCGCATCTATTTTAAATAATGCAGTGCACACGAGAGTGCAGATATCTTTTCAAATTAGTGCCTTCACTTTACTTGGATAATTGCCAGGAATGGAATTGCTAGATCACATGGTTCTCTTAGTTTTTTGAGGAATCTGCTTCCTCTTTTACATAATGACTACACCAGTTCATTTACGTTTACATTCATTTATGTTTGCATTCCCATCAACAGTGCATGAGAGTTCCCATTTTCTGCATCCTCACCAATACTTGTTGTTTCTTGTCTGCTCTGACAGGTGTGAGGTAATACCTCATTGTGGTTTTGATTTGCATATTAATTGGCTGTTTGGTTCTTGATCAATTCCCCACAGAATTTTCATTTAACGTGAAATGTCTAAATGTTAAGACGTTTCACTCAGTAGAAACCTCAAGCCCTCCACAGGCATCTTTGTCCCAAGATGCCAGTCAGTCATGAACTGGTGGACACACCGTGTCTGCGGATACCACACTGGGTGGTGAACATTCTGGATGAAAATAAGTGGAGTTTAAGCTAGAGATCCGGAGAAGGCGATGGCACCCGCTCCAGTACTCTCTCCTGGAGAATCCTAGGGACAGAGGAGCCTGTGGGCTGCAGTCCTTGGGGTCGCAAACAGTCGGATACGACTGAGCGACTTCACTTTCCCTTTTCACTTTCATGCATTGGAGAAGGAAATGGCAACCCACTCCAGTGTTCTTGCCTGGAGAATCCTGGGGACGGGGGAGCCTGGTGGGCTGCCGTCTATGGGGTTGCACAGAGTTGGCACGACTGAAGCGACTTAGCAGCAGCAGCAGCAGCAGCAGCAGCAGCAAGCTAGAGATCCAAGAATATTCAGATCCTTCCTTGATCAGCTAACTCTTGGTTGGAATTTCCTGCAGGAAAGGCAAAGGAATACATGCAACAAAGATCCATTATCAATAAGAGCAACATAATTCTGGTTATGAAGGAAAGAAGTCGGATATCATAGGTATCTAGATAACCACGCCTTTCATAGAATTATAGCCTTTCATGTTGCAGCTTAATATTTTTCTGAAGGAGTATTGATCACAGTATGACACAGACAGCGGGTGCTTATCGCCGCCAGAGCTTGGACCCAGCGGCTCTGTGTAGTCAGTCACGTGAAGACGCAGATAGGATGGTGAGGGTCACTGCAGACAAACCGCCGGTCCTTCAGAGACAACTCGGAACTCTCTGTCACTGACCATGTGTCTATGCTGTTCTCTTACGTGGAGAACACAGCCTTGCGAGCTAGGGTCGTGCTATGGTTGAGGACGCAAAGTTAGCCTACATAGATTCAGATTGCCAATCTGCCTTTGCACATGTGGAGAGTCCATTTCTCTATGCCTCTTTTCTTTAAAGGATACAGAGAATTGTAATCATAGCACGGAGATATTAAAAACGAACACTTGGGTTTGGTGTGCTTGGTACATTTTGCGTTTTTAGCATAATGCATTTTTAATCTTTCATTTTGTATGTTCTTGTTGCCCCTGACTACCTGTGAGAGTGTGAACTGTGTGTTCAGTGAACAACTTTTGCTTTACTTTGTGTAAATTATGTGTTCTACTCACCCCGTCTTACCTCTTGCATTCCCTCTTACTTTTTTGATGTTTTCTTTTCACCTCAGTCAGCCTTCTTTCTCTTTTACTTAAAAACTAGTTTTTTCCAAGAAGCCTACCCTCACACACCACAAATACTTATAGATTAGAGGAGGGATGGGAAATATCTTTACTTCCACAACCTCAGAAACAATCTCTCCATAGCCAACCTGTAAAAATAAAAAGCCAAATGCTTTTTTCTATCCCAAAGCAAAGAGAAAAGTTTTACCATTCTATCCTGAAACTTAAGAGTTCAAAATATTTTGCGTCCTGTCTAATAGTGCTGAGAGTATTTAATAAGCATTGATAAAAAAAAAATTAACCATTTTCTGCCAATTAACAATTTATTTTCTTTAGCTTATTTTTTATTTCTAGCAACTTTAGAATAGGAATAAGACAAAACTACTAAACAGAGATAATAGTAGCTTGAAAACCCTTTATGTCACGTATATTAAATTTGAAATATTGGAAGGCTAGAATCCAAATCCAGAAGTAATTAACCAAAACAGTTGACAGATGTCAGCCATGCTAATAAAATTTGTATACCCTGAATATTTTCCAGCTTGTAATTAACTGCACAGATGATGTGATCTGATTTTGTCACTAACTGCTTATTAATGAAGGAGATAATGACTGGTTACAAAATCCATAGTGCTAGATGAATACCAAGTTTAAATATTTCCCATACAGCTGGAACCAGTAGGAGTCATACAAACCTTGATATTAGTTTAATTTGTGCTTACTTTCTTCATCTGTGATTGCCAACGGGAAACTGAATTTGCTAACTTCAGCTTTAAGTGACCTTGAAGATAGTAAATCTATTTTTATTTTTTAGTCACCAAGCATAATGGCTTTTATTTTTAGATTTTTTTTAACTTAAAATTTAATGTCATCAGGCTAGTGATATCACCAGTGAAAGTTTAAAAAGTGCAAACGGATAATGTCAAGTTCAGTTAAAGCCAGCAGAACATAATCTGCTAGTGTGACTTGAAGATCTGGATACATTAAATAGTTAAATAAATAGTTCAGTCACAAAAGAGCATTATTCATTATTTTCATATAATGTGACATTTACTTTAATATAGAAGAGAAACAATCTTCAGATGGCGAGTGAATGTCTAAGCATAGACAAGAGATTGTATTAGGTGTTTGACTTCAGAGCATGTACTGCTCGTGATCATGAGCCCTCGCTCCTGTCTTTCATCTCTTGTCACCCAGCGCTGTTGAGCGCTCACTGTATGTGCCAGACCCTACACCGGTGTTGAAGATATAGTAGTGAGCCAAGTATTGGGTAATCTCTGAGTAGCTTGTACCCTAGAGGGGGGTGGACAGATAGTCACTCCAGAGAGTCTAACTGTGGTATTGTGAAGGCAGGAGCATTTCATTGTCACTGATGCTGGAGGCCAAGAAAGGCTCTCTCAAGAATGGATTGCTTAAATTCCAACCCAAAGTTGACTAGGTGGAAAGGGAGGAAGAGTGTGCAGGAGACGGACTGGCTCAACGCAGGGTCCCTGTGGCAGGAGGGAACAGCCACTGAGCAGACAGGGTCTAGGAAGCTAGTTTCAGGAGAGGTGTCTTACGCTGCATTGTAAAGGGAACCCACAGGAGGGCTTAAGAAAAAGAGGGACCATGATTAAACTTCAGTTTTGATTAAAAAAAAAAAAAAAACGACCAAAAGTCTATGGCTGCAGTTGGACAGTGGATTGCAATGAGCTAAAGTAAGTGTGGACTAGAGCAGTGAGGGGGCACTTAGAGCTGTTTTGCCAAAAGCGTGGAGCCTGACCGGAAGCGGAAGGGCTCAGGAGATGCCGAGGAGCAGCCTTCCCATCCCTGTCCTGTCTCTAAGAGGCCTGCGCAGCCCTCGCACAGCGGCAGAAACCTTCACCCGGCACCGCTGTTCTCTTGTGTGCTTTTTCCCCTGGAAAGGACAAGTTCGTCTAGTTCCGTCCTTATTTAGGAGACAGATGACTGATGCCTCCTGAGCCCAGGGCCCCGCTCTTTGCTCTCTTCCTTGGGTGGTCTCTCTCTCTCCAGTAGAGTGGTCTCCAGTACTTATGCTCGTCTGCCCGCTGGTTTGGCCTGTTTGACATCTGCACTTGGATGTCGCGCAGACAGCTCCAGTTTCACATGTGCTTGGAGCCCCTTTAGAACCCCTTTTTCCAAACTGTTTCCTCTGCTGCCTCCTCCCCTTTTCTCTTACTTACTTTTGTACCCCTGTGTTTGGGATAATATATACTTGTTGAATGAGTGGGGGAATTCAGCATATAATTTCAGTGGTAGGTAGTTTTGTTAATAAAAAGAGCGAAGGCTCTTTCCTTATTTCATCCAGGAATAAGAAAACTCCATTCATTTTACAAGAAAGCTATAGTTTTTCAAAGTTCTTTTAAAAGAACCATCCCAGAGGAATGGGAGGAATGGTGCCCTTGATACAGGGCAAGAGTGGCCGTCTAGGCAGCCCACTTGGCTTCTGTTTGTAAGAATTTGTGTTAGTTTGTGTTTTTTTCAGAGGTGTTTTGCTGGAGTAGAATGGTTATTGTCTAAAAATTTTCTGTCTTGTTAGGTTATGTCCTTCCTTATGCTTTGGTTATTGGAGGAAGTTTTTCTTGGAGGTTTTTTGGTCTGGTCCCATTGGTGTTTCTAGGTTGCCATTTTCTTCAGCATCTGATCTGGGATAAGGCAAAAAGAAAACTAAGAGAATATACTGCTGTGTCATTCTTTGGGTCCTGGGGTCCCCCTAGCCAAGCTTACTTCTTTCCACCTTTCAGCAGCTTTTATGATTGTTTTATAGATTAGGTTCAGACTTTTTATCTTCACTTAGCAGGAGAAATAGGGAAAAGCACATGTACTTCATCTTGATTTGGAGCTGGAAGTCAGGAGGCTTTCTTTAATGATTATATATCTTTTAAATATAGTTTTCACATTAAATCAGAATATTCTCTGCCCAGGGTAAAGGAATGTTCAGCCAGTTTAACTTGTACGTGTTTTATGCATATTTGTCAGTGTTTTGGTTTGGAATTTTTGATAGCTTTGTATGCATCTAAGATTTTGCTAAGAATCACAGTACCGGTTACTGTAACTTAGGGAGCTTCTGCTGTGCACTCGGCACTCTGCATGCCGTCTCTAATCTTCTCTCGACCCCTGTGCATCCGGTTGTGTTATCTCTGTTTTGTGCATGAAGCATCTGAGGCTCATGGAAGTAAAGTAACTTAGCCAAAGTCACAAATGAAGAGATGGTTGCATTAAGGTATGAACCAGAGTTTGTCTAATACTAAAATATTTGCCCTTTGCCTTTATCATACAGTTGCAGAAAATTGGATAAAATCTTAGAGTTAGCAAAATTTCCACCAGCCCTTCTGAAAACAAAATTAAAATTACTCTCTCAATGCTTTGTTTGATTTGCATTTAAAGTAGGATTTTAAAAACAGTTTGGGTAAGAACAACCAACTTTCAGAAACTTTATCCAGTTAAATACTTTGGATCCATTCAACTCTATCAAGTCTCTGCTTTTAATTTTCTCTAACACATCCCTGACAAAGTATTATAAAACAGTATTTGTAGAACAAGTTAACTATGACTTTAAGCAATACCTGTTTTCAAACAAGATTAAACTGTATTTGAATTCAATCCCTGAGAAATAATGTAAAATCAGTGGCACTGGATAGAATTAGGTTAATATCCTAGAGTATTGTTTTAGCTACAAGTATTTTTGGATGTTAAACTCTAGTGTCAAGCGTGTTTGCTTATGAGATTAGAGCTTTACCATGAATTTATTCTCTTCAAATTCTGTTTCAGACTTTTCAAAAAGTCTTTACGTGGCTCATCTTTTTAAAGACCGTGTAATCAATAGAACAGCTTTCAAGAAAAATGTTGAGCAAAAGATGGATGGATTTCATGAAGGGGAAGCTAATGAAGTGATGTGAAATATGAATGAATCTGATGTGCTGGGTTTTAGGCCCCTTTTTTGTGTAAGTGACAGGTTACAGAGCTCTGAACCTGAAATCTTATTAAAATGTTAGAGGATGGAGATATAGTAAATCTCATCTTGAAAGTGTTCTCTACTCAGCAGGTTGTAATTCAGCGTTATTTGTGTCTGTTTTAATATATTAAATATTACACATTAAACTACTTTAGAGGAAACAATTTTATGTTCAATACTTTAACTACAAAAGTAAAATAACCTAATTGTAACATTTGAAGCAATTAGCACATTATGAAGGAAACATTAATTATTTTTCTGCCAGCAGCTTCCTCTTTGTCTTCTTTCCCTCTTGCCTACTAATGTTAACATCAGGTTAAAATAAATAAATTAAAAAAAAATTAGAGAGTTTATCTTTCCACATCTTTTTCCATGTTCAAGTACAAACACACACATACTTACACCCA
This sequence comes from Redunca redunca, assembly GCA_006410935.1. NCBI lineage: Eukaryota > Metazoa > Chordata > Mammalia > Artiodactyla > Bovidae > Redunca > Redunca redunca. The sequence continues at coordinate 348,978 of SJYQ01001301.1, read as the reverse complement.
TGTACATTTCAAATGTATTAGATTTCACTAACAGTAATTCTGTGCTCCATAAATGGGACCATTCTCTATACATATGAGTCTTCAAATTGCCTTTTTCCTCTCTTTCCTTCAGGATGGTAGATATACATCCAAACTATTTAAAATTAACTTAAGGGCTTGCCTTGTGGCTCAGCTCAAAGATCCCACCAGCCATGCAGGAGGCCTGGGTTTGACCCCTGGGTGGTGAAGCGCCCCTGGAGGAGGGAAAGGCTGCCCGCTCCAGAGTTCTGGCCCGGAGAATGCCGTGGGCTGTGCAGCCCATGAGGCCACACAGAGTCGGACACGACTGGGTGACTTCCACTCTCACAGCATTTGCTGTCTGGAGCGGGGACAGTATTCTGGCCTGGAGGATCCCATGGACTGTGTAGTCCACGGGGTCACAGAGCCGCACACGCCGGACCAGCGCTCGCTCTCGCTCTCGGCTTTTGCCGTCTGGAGCGGGACAGTCAGTCTATGCAGTCATTCCCTAGTGTTGATATTTCAGTAGTTTCTGGTGAGATTCTCATCTTTGCTTTAAGTGACATTTTCTGACTATTAGAGATGTTGTACATCTTTTCATTTCTATTAGCCACTTCAGTTTGGTATTTCCTCTTTGTGTTACTTGCCTATTTTCCCATTGAATTGTCTTTTTGTTTAAAGTTTGTGGGAGTTCTTTCTGTATCAGGCGTTAACTGTTTGATCATTTATTTTTGAAGTATTTTTTTTTTAACCAGTCTGTAACATTTTTGAAGTGACGGTATTTTTTGCTATAGAATAAATAGAAAATTATGTTCTCACAGTTATCTATATTGTCATGAGTTTCCTGTCTTCCCTAGTTCTACATATATCCTCCTAAATGCTCTTAGTCTGAATGTTATTGTTTTACTTTGTTTTGTACGGAAATCTTTAAGTCATCTGTAATTTACTTTTCGTATGGTGAGATGCAGGGGCCAAGCTTTGCCTTTTTCTTGATAGCTAGCCATTTATTACGCTAATGGCTTTTAGTAAATAAACCATCCTTTCCCCCTCAAAATTTAAATGCCATCAGTATTCTTTTAAAATATTTAAATGATTACATTTCTTCTCCAGCTTAACCCATTTTCAGAAAGGTAATGACTTTTTAAAAGCAGGATTTAGTAAATTGGAAAGGTTATTTCTCTGTGTTCAAATGTCAAATGCTACCTGATACTCCTCATTGTTGCTGACTGAAATTGCAAGCACAAGGATTATTGCTATGAACAAATCCTTTAATCAGGATGCAACGTAACAATTTTAAGACCCTGGGTAAAAAGGGGAAAATTTGAGCTATTCATTCAGTGCCTCTACAGAAACAGTACCATACAACTACTGTGAAGAGAGTAACTTATTAAAAATAGGAAAGAAGTCTTTTCTTCTTTGCAAACCTATGCCGAGAACATAGGTTCACAGAGGCCTTCCCTCTCCTCCGTGGCATAAACTACATAGGGATGGCTCTCTTGGCTGAGGGCACCTCAAACTGCTCCTCCAGGGGTCTCTGAAGGCAAACTCTCCACTTGCCAGTACTGTTTGGGTTCATCTTTTAAGTATTCCCCGCGCAGAGATATCAAATCCAGGCATATCTTACTTTCATTCATTGTGGAAATAAGTCTTTGGGATTGGTTCTACAACAGTGTGCTTTCCAAAATCTTTTTGCTGAGGAATGCTGATTGAGTTTATCCACCATCATACAAGTAATGAAAGAGAGGAAAAGTAACTTCAGTGTCTCTAATCAAGAGGTAGCAGCAAGAATTATGTTAATGACAGATTTGAGAAGATTTGGTTATGTATTCCGTCACTATAACGATCGAGTGTTCTTGTAGTTAGAGACAGGCTCTTGAAGTCTGTTCAGGGTCCTTTGTTCTTGCTGTTTAGTCACTAAGTCCACTTCTTTGCACCCCCATGGACTGCAGCCTGCCAGGCTTTCTGTCCGTGGGAGTATCCCGGGGAAGAAATAGTGGAGTGGGCTGCCATTTCCTTCTCCAATGGATCTTTCTGACCCAAGGATCAGACCCACATCTCCTGCATTGTGGGTGGATTCTCTACCACGGTGCTGCCTGGGAAGTCCCTCAGAACCCTTCCAATGGACAGCTTAAATATCTGACAGTAAGAACTAAGAAAACAGAATGCTGTATTCCTAGGATGGAATAGTATGTCAGGAGAAGGGGATGACAGAGGATGAGATGGCTGGATGGCATCACTGACTCGATGGACGCGAGTCTGAGTGAACTCCGGGAGATGGTGATGGACAGGGAGGCCTGGCGTGCTATGATTCATGGGGTTGCAGAGAGTTGGACACAACTGAGCAACTGAACTGAATGAATCTTCTACTTCAATGAATATTTATGGTAGATAAATATTCTCACAGTATCATGTTTCATGATAAAGTGTCATCTACAGTAGATACCCAGCATTTAAACTCAAAAGATACCAGTAAAAAGACTTGTGGGACTAACTTCTCACTCATTTTCATTTACCAAATAAAATGGACTAAAATGGAATAGTTAGAAAGGTAAGAAAACAGGAGGAAGCCAAGGGAGGAGGAGGCTTTCTAGGGATACAGTAGTTAGTGTGGTCAGCTGGTACAGAGAGCTCCGGTCAGCTCAGCCTTACAGGTGCCTGTTGGGTTTGGCAACAAAGAGGTTGTCAGTGGTATAGCCAGACTCAGATTTCTGAAGTGGAACTGAAAGATGGAAGCCAGAGGGGACTGAATAGAGGACTGGAGACGAAGCAGAGGCGAGGTTAAAAGTATTTGATTTCAGTAGGCTGGCTGTAAGGAAAGCAGACGATACAGCAGCCAGGAGGAGATAGTGCGGGGCTAGGGGAGGTGTGTGTGCGAGATGCACACGACTTGAGCAGTGTCCCAGGTTTCAGGACTAGAGAGTGAGGGGGGGTGAGGGAGTTGATTGATACGAGGTTCCTAAAGAGATGGGGGAACGTGGAGCTCTACTGAGAAACGGGGAGCCCTTCCCACTGCGTCAGCAGCGAGGGAGGGAAAGATACATGACAGGGTACGGCAGGAATGGGCCAGAGGTGGGGTCAGCAGGGGAGAATGGAGACAGTGTGTGTCCTTCTGTGAAGGGAGAGTGCCTTCTGAGCACAGAGAGAGGGGAGAGAGGACCTGGGGACCCTGGTCAGGGAAGGGAGCTGCCGAGCAGAGCGAGTCTGCACAGGACGACTGTTCCCGGTCCTGCTGATGTGTTGGCGTGGAATCAGAATTAAGCACATTTCACTCGATTTCCAACCCTGAATATTTGTTGGAAGGACTGATTGATGCTAAAGCTCCAGTACTTCGGCCACCAGATGCAAAGAGCCGACGCACTGGAAAAGACCCTGATGCTGGGAAAGGCTGAGGACAGGAGGAGAAGGGGACGACAGAGAATGGGATGCTTGGGTGGCATCATCCACTCAGTGGACATGAGTTTGAGAAAACTCTGGGAGACATTGAAGGAGGGAAGCCTGGTGCGCTGCAGTCCACGGGGACACAAACAATCAGACACAACTTAGCGGCTGAACAACAGGAACAAAACCCAATTTCCGTTATCTTTCACCACACAAGAGGTCTGACACTGAGGATTTCTGTGTGATATAGGACTGGCTTACTGAAATCTAAGCTAAAATAAGTATTTGATGAGCAACACACAAGTAAAATTAATAGTTGCTTCATGAACCCTGCTCTGCCTGATTTCTTTCCATTTTGCTTTTTCCAGTATCAACACTTTTCCTTCAACTGTGAACCACCTGTATATGCCCAATCAAACCGTGTAGTAAGGCAGGGCTGGGGACAGTACATGGAAGTGTTGCTTTGGGCAGTTGCCAAGAAAATGGACCCCAAGTAGGAGTGTTAACATACTGTATAGGTATCTCTACTTGTGAGCTCTGTGTATAATATTTTTTGTATATAGAAAAAATAATTTGTTCAGAGCTCATTAACATGAATAAACTGGTATCTTAGAACAGGAACAGAGGGCTACACTTTTTAAGTAAAGTAATTAACCTCCAATTAAATAAATTTATATTTAAAAAGTTTGATTTTATAAATTTGTCAAAGGTTATTGAAACTGACTAGCATGATTAAAAATAAGTCACAGACATTTTTGAGTCTTGTCTAACATATTTGGGGCCTTTGTCATTTCAGCTTTGTTTGGAATGGGTCAAGTGTTCATCTAAGCTCTTCAGAATAGTCACTTTCCTAAGGATTCTAGGACGATGGTGCCGTCTCAGATTCTTAGATGCTGGCTGTGCGTTGCTCTTGCTGAGCATGTAGTTTCTTTCTGCCACCCTCTAGAAGCTGGCAGGTTGGGAGTTATATACCAACATATCAATAACATGAATTTATTAATTCGTTCTGAATCATAGGGAAATTCTTACAGTAAACATCCCTGGAATAAAGTCAACCATGTGATTGTTGTATCAAAAAGTAAAAAGCAAGAAAGTTATTTGGAGAATGCATTAATAACAAGTCAAAACCTTTACTCCTAAAATGTCACATTAAGAAAACTCTTAATTCTCTGTATATCTGCTTCAATACTAACAGCTCAAAGTGCCTTCATACAAATATTAAAATTCAAAGGAATGCATGTCATCGTGTGGCTTCTTGGAATCTCCCTTCCTTCATCCACCAGCTTGTTAGCAATTCCTGTCATTCACTTTTCCCAAAAGCCTTGTAAGATTTTTCTGAAGAGTCGGATTTTTGTCGCTCGTCCTGCTGAGGTGCCCCTTCCGTCTCTCCCTGCTTTTGTTGTGTGGCTCTTCCTGTTTTTGCTGTTTTCCCAGCACAGAGCACGTTCCATTGTGAAGCCCTTGCTGATGTCAGCTGCCCTGTCCCACCTCACTCAGCCGTGAGAAAACTGCATGTGGCCGTTGGCATTTCTAATGCCGCACCCCGTCTGTCCCAGCTTAGCTTCCTCAGCGCCATCCTGCCACTGCAGCGAGCTGACCTACCCCTTGGCTGGTTTAGAGACCGGGAAGCGCTGGGCCTGGTGGGCTTATCTGTCAGGGGGGTGTTCATAACGTCACTCCAAATCTTTGTTGTGACGAGACAAAGAACTGAGGAACATTCACTCGCGCGACAATAAGATGCCCTGCCGTTTTGTTGTCCTCCGGTGCTGGCAACCCTGACCAGTTCCTTTCTTTCTTCCATCTTTCCCAGTTCTTGTGGGGTGAAGATTCAGCTCTTCAGCTGATCCTGTGCCTTTCCCCAGTCCGTTCCCATGTATGGTATACGCATTGTCCCATCTCTTCCTTTCATGCGCCCAATTTCACAACTTCTGCTTGAATATGAGCATGGTGTTCCATTTCTATGATTAGTAATTATTGTTCCTAGCTGGCCCACATGATGTACTGTGGAAGATGTTTCTTTTCTTCCCAGGTTTCCTGTGTACCTATTACTGGTCTATCCCTGAACTCTATAAAACTCAGTTCAATATGGCCAGACATATGAGGTGTGCTCCTCCAAGAGGCAGGCTTCAGTCTGAGCTGCTTGTTTCCTGGGCCTTCTGTGCAGCCCCGTCTTAAAGCTTCACATCACGCTGTCCATCTGCTTCCTTCACCCATCTCCTTCAGGGTCTCCTTAGCTCCCTGGATTCCATGTTTTTTTCACTTATTTTGCTTCCTATTTCTTGAAGCATACCCTCTAGGAGTTTCCCAAAAATGCACGTGAGAGATGTGCAATTTTAGACACTTTTGATCTTTGAAAATACCTATTTTGCTCTCATACTCGTCTAGGTATGAATTTCTTAATTATTTTCCTTCAGAATTTTCAAAGTGTTGCCCACTGCCTTCCAGCCTCCAGTGATTCTCTTGGGAGATCAGATGTCATCCTAATTCATGTATCTGACATATAAGGAGATAAATACTTTAGGATATCTCTCTATCTTTGATGTTTTGAAATTTTGCATCAATAGACTTGATGTGGTTGTGGCATTGGGCTGGGTCTTAGTGGGCTACTTTAATCTGGGAACTCTTCCTTTTTCAGAAAATGTCTAATATTATCTCTTTGGTAATATCTTTCATCTTATGTCCCTCTTCTTTATGAAATTCAGCTAGTGTAGAAGCTCTAAAACTAGAGAGATTTTTTATCTCTTTTTCTCATTGTTTTACCCCAATGCCTGGTACCCTGCCTTTATAATGTAAGTACTCTGTACAATAAATATTGAATGAATTTATAAATGAATTCTATTTGGCAGTTAAATCTGGATTTATCTTCTAGCTGTTTTTGCTCTTCTTTTTACAAGTCTTTTTCTTTTTGTGCTATACACAGGGAGATTTCCTTCACTGATTGTCCCACTTTCCTGCTTTTTTGTCTGCTAATCCATTATTTTCAAGAGCCTTCCTTTTTTCTTCCCTTTTTTTTCTTTTTTGTAAATCACATTTATGTTCAGAGTGCTGATAGGAAACAGAATAATCTATAAGTATACAGTCTGTCTGGAATTTGTTGTTATACATAGTATGAGAAAGAGTACAGAATTCACTTTTCCCATATGTGTGTATTTGACGCACCATCGTTATCACTGTGATCTCCAGTCTGCAATGCACCGCAGTGTCACGTTTGCCATAAATCAAATGCGTGTGCGTAGGACTCGCCCTTTTGCTCAAGCAAATAGACATTCTATTTTATCGTTCTCTTGCATCTATTGTGCACTATTACCTACTATCTCAATTATTGTAGTTTAATAAACAGGATTTATATCCGATAATGAAAATCTCTAAATTTGTTCCTCTTTGATATTATTTTGATCAGTATTGACCTTCCTGTATTTTCATGTAAGTTTGTATAATCGTGTCAGATCACACACACGCAAACACTCTGCAAAGACTTGAATGGGGTTATGCTGTCCGTAGATGAACTTGGGACAACTGATGTCTCTGCAGTATTATATCTATTAACCCATGACTTTTGTATATTATTCTTTCTACTGTGATTTTTATATTTAATGATGATATAGGAACCTGAACTTGACATTTCAGGGGTGCTGGCCTCATAGTTCTTCTTTTTTCCACTCCAGGCATCCGTGCTCAGGGCCATTTCCCCATCTCTGGAGCTTCTGAACTCAGAGAGCCATGCAGGTGTAAAACATTCCTCTCTTTCTGATAGCTTTGATCTGAAAACAAACAAATGCCTTTTAGTATTTTTAAACTATGACTTTTTTATCAGTTGTGAAAATTATTTTAAAATATTTTATGTACTTACTTCTGAGTACTATTATATTGATATATTTTTCTCTGAAGGGAAAACATAGAAATGCACATTTCAAGTATATAAAGCACTTTTTTGGGACAGAGAAACTTGTTTAACTCTGTTAAAGCAAGGTATAAAAGTTAAAACTTGAAGTGTCTTTTCTATCAATTACTGTTTTTTTTTTAAATAAAAGTTATGTGTTTTTTTAAAGCAACATTTATAATATGGTAAGTATTTGCTTACTGCTTGTTTCACAGTATGTGTTTAATGTTTATGGTGTGTGTACATATGTGTGTATCTATACACACATATAAAGTATTTTGGCTGAAACATGTTTCGATTTTAATGCATTTCTCAGTTCAAGTTTTTAATACCAGATTTTTATAGTCAAGTCCTGACTTTAACTATATTCTGCATTAAATTCGTCCTTACCTGGAGAAAATATACATTTATATGATGTTTTTCCTTTAGATTTGATGTTGAACTATATTAATAGTATACTTGAAACTGTAAGTATCATATTTGACACTGAAATAATAGTATCATATTTGAAAAATATTCATAGTTGAATATTTTGAAAAGGGTCTTTGTGTAGCCAAAGCTAAAATTATTACTACCTGGAGGTGCACGTAGAGGAGGAGTTCTGAAAGGAGGGGCCCACACTCCTACAGAAGTTGCGTCAGGAAGTTTGAAAGTGGTGGAGGCGACTCTATAAACGAGGCTGCAACGTGGGAGATCCCCAAAGCAAGCTGGGACTGGGCGTCCACTTCAGGGTGGCCAGTAGGGCTCTGCGAGGAACGCTAGCGGGCGTCCTGATTGGTGGTCCGGCGCGGCTTCTGGGACGAAGCGGAGCCCTCCTGTCTAGTTTGTCATTTGTGTCAGTGGGTGGCATTCTCTAGAAACTGTCATAATTTTTCCCATCATTTTTATAACATGCAAACTCAACTATGAATAAAGCTATTTAAACTAACAAATGAAAATTAGGAGAAGTAGGTACTTAAAACATAATGAATAATCTCAGTATAATTTGAGATCTCAGCAGTTGAAGACTGAACCTGAGAAGAGATGTTTCTAGTAGAGACACTCTGGTGTCCCCGGCCATCGGCTTCTCCTGTCGTGTGATACCTCTGGACACTTTCTTTTTGACTGGCCCTCCACCCCTCTAATTGCTGAGGTTTGTATGATGTTAGGTTTTTGGTGGGATCAAGCCCCCCATGTACTGGAAACATACTCTTCCTGATTAACCATTTAATGGAGGATGGGAAAGGCCCAGGAAGGGAGGTAGTCCCTTTTTTTTTTGTATTATTCGCTTATCTCACCATTCGGGCACAGGACTTGGAAGGACTGGAAGGAGTGCCTGGTGAGCCGGCTTGGAGCATGGCGTTGGTGTTTACGGGACCATTTTACAGTCTACGATGGTGCATTCTGGGGAGTCTACAATGAGCTAGCCATAGGTCTAAATATATAGACAAAGAACCACAGGAGCTTGGTGGGGAGAATTTTATATTATCCAAGCCCTGGACTTGTTCACATGGCCCTCGTCCTTCCTGAATAAAAGTTGTAGTGATTTCTAATCACTCCTGTTTTCTTGGACTGATTGTAAAGCGTATACACGGATCCCGGTAAGTGCTACTTCGGGATGTGGTGGTTTTCCCCTCCTCAAATGGGCAACTGTGTTAGGTGAGGCTGGCTACAGCTTGACCTCTGCCTCGTAGAACGGGACTGTTGGGCACAGTGGCAGTCATGACTTAACCATGAACACTCATGGGAAAGGAACTTTTGTTTAGTCCTTGGGATGTGGAGAGGGCCTGAGGGTCCTCAGGCAGATTCTTAGCTTTTTACGCTAGCTCTGGGAGCTGTGTTCTGCAGGGCGTGAAACCCTGAGGTGTTCCGTAACGGACGCTGCTGCCCCAAACGGAGTAATAGGAAGTGCGGAACGTGGATCCGCGCGTGCTCGCCGACGCTGGGTGCATTCTGAGTACTCACCTGGGGAGCAAAGCCAGCATTGTTCTTTCGCAGACGGGATCCTTACCTGGCGGTGTCCTACCCTCAGGAATCCAGTTGGGTTGGGTCTTGTCGGTTGGTTCCTTAGCTTGGGCCATCCTCAGCCTCGCCCTGTTTCTGGCTGGTTTGCCCATCTTCAGCCACTCTTATCTCAGAATGAGGATATCTGTTTTTTGAGCCATGTTCCATATCCACAGTTCTTGTGAAATTGCTTGTCATTCTTGCTTATCGTATAAAATAATAACTGGCTCCTTTCTGTTGCAGCATTTGCTAGTAATGGCAGAACTATCCAAATGATTGTGATGATCTGTCAAGAGGATTACAGCAGTATTCCCCCACCCCGCTTCTCCGTAGCAGAGTTGAACTGAACAAGATAAAGGGAATTTTCCTAGCTTAGGATTTTGACTAATGATTTACTGTGTGTTTAAATTGATGTGAAATGACTGGAGGCATTGACTTTTTTAGAGGTGGGAGTGTTTACAAATCATCCATGGTAAACATTATGTACCATCCAATTCTTCTTCATTAGTGTCTTTAGTTCCTTGGATAAGTATGCTGGTAAAAATCTGTCTCCCTCTGTCTCTCTCCATATGCATATAATATTTGTGAAAACATACATGTAGTTGGTAAATGAGATCTTAAGTAAAGGCACCATATATTGGTAAATGTGGTTATACCTGAGTGGTAGAATTTGGGATACTTTTTATTTCTTTACACTTTGCTCTGTGCTTCATGGAGAGCATGTATTTTTAGTGAATCAGTAAAAAAAAAATTATGTAATTGCATATTACTTTTATGGTAGAAAAATGGTTTTAAAAATTGCTGACAACTGAAAACAATAAAATTTGTAAATGGACAGTGTTTAATTAAAACTTTTTCTCCAAATGAAAACTTAATTTTCCTTAGCATTAGACTTTGTTTATTTATTAGCTAATGCAATGGAAGGTGCTTGGAAAAATCTGAAAATGCATCACAGGTTTATTAGAGATCTTGCTTTTGTATAATATTTAGGCTTTCTGGCTTTCTAATTGTTACACGTAGGTGACATAATTTTCACTGTTACTGTATTTTTTCATTGTGGATTTTAAGCAGTTCTTTGCCTCATTCGTTTATAATGATAAATATTCAAGAAGTGAAAAATTATCTTCATATTTTTGAATGGAAAAATTAAAACACAGAATCATTTGTTCAAGTATGTTAGTTGTTCGGTTGTGTCCAACTCTTTGTGACCCCATGGACTGTAACACACCAGGCTCCTCTGTCCATGGGATTTTCCAGCAAGAATACTGGAGTGGGTAGCCATTGCCTTCTATAGGGTATCTTCCTGACCCAGGGATCAAACCTGGCCTTCTGCATTGCAGGCATTTTCTTTACTGTCTGAGTTACCAGGGAAGTTCAAGTTGTGAGACAATTTCAGATAAATGTTCAACAGTTCTTATTCTTACTTCATGTGATATTCATGTTGTTTCAGAGAAGAATATTTTCTTTTAGTACTAGTGAAATATGATAATAATGTTTTTTCCAGAAGGTTAAAAACAAATTAGTTTATGGAATTTTGGGGACTGATACAATTTGAGCTTTTCTCTAATTACATAAAGTCTGGTGGCTCAGACAGTAAAGAATCTGCCTGCAGTGCAGGTGAGATCCTGTTATGCCCAGAGTCCGAGTCCGCAAAACTGAGAGAATAAGACGTCCACAGCAATGCAAAAGCATAAAGGGGTTTTATTTGTTTTATTGCTAGCTCGAGCTAGGGCCCCCAGCCACATCCAACACAGTGGAGTGGAGCCAGAGACCCCGAGCCCTGTATTACAATAGTATTTATAGGTTTAGGACAAAGACAGGGAGTTGGCAAGGGTGGATTGGTTACAAGGGTTTCTTGGCATCTACTAATTGGCTAAATTTTCATGTGTGCGCGCGGGACTTTTAAACCTCGCATCCCTATCCTGATTGGCGCGGGCGGGGTTTTCCTGATTGGCTCAGGCCGGGGCTATGGGGATTTCTTCTGATTGGTCGAGCTACACTGCCTGCGGGAGTTCCCAGTGCCTCAGCTTTCCGAGAGACTAAACCTCAGGCCTAGCCTGCCCCAGCTCCAGTTTGGTCCTAACAATCCAAATTCATTCCTTGGGTCAGAAAGATCCTGTGGAGAAAGGAATGGCAACCCGCTCCAGCATTCTTGCCTGGAGAATTCCGTGGACAGAGGAGCCTGGTAGGATACTGTCCATGGGGTCACAAAGAGTTGGACATGACTGAGTGACTAACACTTTCACTTTCATGAGATACTCAGTAACAGCATGTTGTTAGGTCTAAAGATAGATTTTTCTGATTATGTTGTTATGTACAGGTTGATTTTTAAATTTGGAATTTTCTATTAATTGATTTCATCAGAAATTCTTTAGAAATTAAGATGCAGTAAATAGCATCAGATTATGTATCAGTTCAGTTCAGTCGCTCAGTCGTGTCTGACTCTGCGACCCCATGAATCTCAGCACGCCAGGCCTCCCTGTCCATCACCAACTCCCGGAGTTCACTCAGACTCACGTTCANACTCCTTAGAAGGAAAATTATGACCAACCTAGATAGCATATTAAAAAGCAGAGACATTACTTTGCCAACAAAGGTCCATCTAGTCAAGGCTATGGTTTTTCCAGTGGTCATGTATGGATGTGAGAGTTGAACTGTGAAGAAAGCTGAGCGCCAAGGAATTGATTCTTTTGAACTGTGGTGTTGGAGAAGACTCTTGAGAGTCCCTTGGACTGCAAGGAGATCCAACCAGTCCATTCTAAAGGAGATCAACCCTGGGTATTTTTTGGAAGGACTTATGCTGAAGCTGAAACTCCTGTACTTTGGCCACCTCATGCGAAGAGTTGACTCATTGGAAAAGAGTCTGATGCTGGGAGGAATTGGGGGCAGGAGGAGAAGGGGACGACAGAGGGTGAGGTGGCTGGATGGCATCAGCGACTCGATGGACATGAGTTTGAGTGAACTCTGGGAGTTGGTGATGGCCAGGGAGGCCTGGCATGCTGCAATTTATGGGGTCGCAGAGTCGGACAGGACTGAGCTGAACTGAGAAAGCTATAAGAACTTAGAACCTGAGCTTAAATTACTCAGTGTATGTTTGAAGAAGTTAAGACCAGTGACTTGCCTAAGTTAAACAGCTACTTAATAGTAGTGCCATAAGAACATGGGGTAATATACAAGTCTGAGTTGTTGGCAAACCTAAGGAAGAGACGCTCATAAGTATTATTGATGTTATAGCAGGAAAGGTCATTTTATTTGACCCTTTCCCTTCTTCCACCTTTGTTCTTCTTTCTCTTGCTACTCATCTTTCTCCATCATTGTCATCATCATCAGTGTCATTGTCCCTTCTATTTGAATGGCTTCTTATGGCTTAAAAATATTTTTATATATACCAATTTACCTGAGCATTACAGAAACCTGTGGGGTAGGTCAAGCTTATCTGACTGAAGCTGATAAAACACACCTGAAAATCAGTGAAATAAGTTGCTGCAGCAAATGAAAAAAGACCTCAAACCCAGATGTCCTTCTCCAAGCCTTTCCCACTGCCTCTCAGAAAGTTGGTTCCATCCCAAATCCTTTCCCAAACCAGGGAATCATTTAGAACGTGTGGAAAACAAGGAGTGAAATTGTGTTTAATGCTTATTGTAATTATTTGGCTTGCACCTTTAAAAAATGCTTTATAAATTTACTTCTTAAATAATCCTTGTAGATTTGTGTTGTATGCACTATTCCTAGTTGTTACATAGTATAAATAAAAATCTAGGCTGGTTTGAAGAATAGCTTTGTGGGGTTTTTAACTGAGGGACCACCCACCTCTAGATGGGACTCTTGCATGAAGTCAGATGTTGGCAAGCCTAAATAATTTTAGAGAGGCCTTCTGAATTTGTGTGCGCACATGTGCTCCTCCCCTGGGGAAGGAAGAAGCTACCCACTCCGTATTCTGGCCCGGAGAGTTCCATGGACTGCGCACGGGGTCGCAAAGGGTTGGACACGACTGAGCGGCTTCCACTTGTATAGATTACTACTGCATTTTCCCTCTAGGCTCAGCTGCTAGCATATCTTCAATCACTGCTTTTTTTTCCTTCTATCTTTGTAATTACCGTCATTCTACTTCTAGCTTCTTTTCCCTAAACATAGAACCCTAGTTCCTAAAATAAGGTGCTAATATATCGATATAGGATAATGTGTAGAGGCTGTGGTAGAAGCTAGGTGATCAGTTTAGACCACTGTGTTGTCTCCATTTATTTTTCTTATGCTATTTTTCCAAATCCATGTGTATTCTTAGCCTTTCTTATTCGTATATATTCACAGCATTGAAGGACAGAGGAAGATTCTGGGTTTTTGAGTCAGTGGTTTCGGTTGAAAGATGCCCTCCCCCACTTGCCAGCCGTGTGGTGTGATGACTGGGTTCCTTCAGTGTGGGATAGGGAGGCAGGAGATGAGGTCAGAGTGGTGAGGTGTAAGAAGTACCTGATCAGCTGTTGCTGACTTTGCAGATGGAAAGAGAGGTGGGTCAAAGGAGGCGGACGCCACAGCAAGCAGCAAGCAGCTGTCCTTCCCTGCAGCCTCCAGAAAGGAGGCGGCTCGGCTCGGGGTAGCCCAGTAAGGCCTGCATCAGACTTCTCGTGTTTCTCTGGTGCATCTTTTCCTTTACCTTTCTGTGTTTCACTATGCTTGTGCCTTAAATGGGGATTTCTATTTTTTTTACCTAGTTTGACAATATTTGTTTTTAGTTGGAGAATTCAGAACAATTATACCTGCTATGATTACTGGTCTATTTGGAGCTGTTTTCACCACTGTATTTCCACCATTTTATTTTGTCCCCATTTGACATTGTAAAAACCTTTTCTTATTTTCCTCCACTCCTTTAGATTTAACAAATTATTTTTCTGTTACTTTTGCAGTTACTCTTAAAGGTTTAATGTGCATATTTAAAGTCGAAAGACTTCACTCTACATTCTTGTTTTCCAGTATATTTAGTTCTATCTCTTCTTCTTTCTTAATCCAAAACGCAGTATCTTTATTGTTGTTTTATATGGTTTGGGATTAACTGTGTGTTTACTATTTGCTGTGCCCAGCTCTTCTTCTTGCATTCTCAGCCCATCCTTCTGGGTTTGCAAGTATATATCATTCAGAAATTCCTTTTGACATTGTTTGGTTTTGTTTGCCTTAAAATATTTTTATTTTTGCACTGTATTTGAGAGAGTTTTATTTGATGTAGAAATCTGTGTTAACAGTTATCTTCTTTCTGTATCATAGACTGTTCTGCTGTCCTCTGCCTTCCCGATGTTGCCGATGAGAATCCTCTGTGAGTTGACTTGCTGTAGCTGAGATGGTCTGTTTGACTTTGGTATTTTGAAGTTTCATGGTAATGTGCTGAAGTGTGAATTCTCTGTGATCGTCTGCATTGAGCTGGGTTTGTAGTGCTTCCTGAATCTGAGGATTTATGTCTGTCATCAACCCTGGAAGCTTTTCTGTTATTGTATCTTCCCTGCATGTTCTTCAACAATTCCTGTTGCATGTATTTTAGTACTTCTCTATTCTGTGTCTCTGAACTTAAAACAACTTTTTTTTTCTGTTTGCCTTATTCCACTTTCTAGTTACTTTTCTTCTTTTCTATCTTCTGCTTCAAAAGTTCTCTTTTCAGCTCTATCTAACTTGCTGTTCAGTTAGTTCTGTTTGTTTTTAGAAGGTGTATTTTTCCATTGTAAAGTGTGCTTAGTCATACTTTGTCTCTTGGTTCTTTCCTGTGACTTTTAATTGCCTATTATTTTTCAAAACATGTTGAATATCTTGGATTGTCTTCAATATCTTAAAATTCTAAGGTATCCTAAATTTTTTAGTGAGTCTCATGATCACATTTGCTTGGAATTTTAAGATATTGAAAAGAATTCAGCACATTACCATGAAACTTTAAAATACCAAAGTCAAACAGACCATCTCAGCAACAGCAAGTCAATTTACAGAGAATTTTCATCAGCAACATTGGGAAGTCAGAAGACAAGAGAACAGTCTATGATACAGAAAGAAGATAACTGTTAACACAGATTTCTACATCAAATAAAACTCTCTCAAATACAGTGTAAACACTCACTACAGTGCTTTCTGTTCTCATACGTTATTTTTATTTTAAGTTTGTGTGTATGGAGATTTTAATTGTAAAAATGTGAAGATTGCACCTCATGAGGAGACTTTCTCTGGAGGCAATTGTGTTTTCTCTTTCTTTGGGACAGCTACTAAGGTGGGACTACTTCAGATTAATTCCTCTGTTTGGAGTGCTTTAGCCCTCCTGGTGGCTCAGTGGTAAAGAACCTGCCTGCCCATGCAGGTGACCCGGGTTCGACCCCTGGGTCGGGAGGATCCCCTGAAGGAGGCGATGACAGCCCACTCCAGCATTCTTGCCTGGGAGATCCCGTGGACAGAGGAGCCTGGTGGGCTTCAGGTCCACAAGGTTGCAAAGAGCTGGACATGAGTTAGGGACTGAATGGTAACAGTGTATGCTTGGGACCATACAGATAGAAGTTAGATTTCAGTCATTCATTAAGGTCAGTTTGTGATTAAAATTCAGACCCCCCCCCACCTTTATGCAGAATTAAGACCAGAAAAAAAAGGCTTTTCTATCTTTTCACAGGAAGTAGGGCTCTTTAGTTGCTTCATTGTAGTTTCTCACCTTGTGTGGGCCCGGGTCTTGCATTTTGCACAGCCATTAAAAGCAGACGCTCCTGGTTCTGGGCCGCCCGTGCACGCTGCTTTGGCTAGGCGCTCCGTCTTTATGCTTGACGCTTACTTGCGTTATCCTTTGAGGAGGAGTTCCCTCGTGTTGTAAGCTAAGCTATAAACATAGAAGGAATTTCAAATATACGTCTTTCTTTGTATATTTTATTGCAAAGAAAAAGCTTTTGAGGAGTCTCGATTAGTTTATTTTCTATTTCCTGTGGCGTACGCTTGCCACAGCTTCTGCGTCAGCACCTGCTGCTTCAACTCACAGTTCAGTGTCGTGGAGACGGTTTCTTTCCTTAAGCCTCGTGAACCAGCTTCTGTTAGCTTCAGACTTTCTTCCACAAGCTTCCTCATCTCTTGCAGACTTTATGGAATTGAACAGAGCTGGGGCCTCCTACTGAACTAGGTTTTAGTTTACTGAAATATTGTGACTGGTTTGATCTTTTATCCAGACCACTAAAACTTTCTCCATGGCAGCAATAAGACTGTTTAACTTTTTTTTTTTTGGTCATTTGTGTATTCACAGGAGTAGCACTTTTAATTTTCTTCAAGAGTTTTTACTTTACACTAACAACTCGCTTAGCTGTTTGACAAAAGAGGCCTAGCTTTTGGCTTATCCAGAGTTTGACATGTCTTCCTCCCTAAGCTTAATCACTTCTAGCTTTTGATTTAGAGTGAGAGAGGTGTGACTCTTTCTTTCACATGAACACCCAGAGGCCATTATCAGTGTTGTTAATTGGCCTAATCTCAATATTGTTGTGTCTCAGAATAGGGAGGCTCAGAGACAGGGAGAGGGACAGGGGAACGGCCACTCACTGGAGCGGTCAGAACACAATGGACATTTGTAGAGTAAGTTTACTGTCTTACGTGGGCATGGTTTGTGGAATCCCATAAGTAGTAACATCAAAGATCGTTGATCACAGATCACCCTAACAAATATAACAGTGATGAAAATGTTTCAAATTTTATGAGAATATAATGAGACATTAAGAGAATTACCAAAATGTGACACTGAGCCCCAAAGTGAGCAAATGCTGTTGCAAAGTGGCTTAGGTAGACTTGCTTGACACTGGGTTGCCATGGAGATTCGATTTGTAATAAAAAATACAGTATCTGTGAAGCGCAATAAAGTGAAAAGCAATGAAATGAGGAATGCCAGGAGTTTTGACTGAGGTCATTTTCTTACAACCTGAAATGTTTACTGTCTGGCCTTTCACAGGAAATGTTTGCAGACCTCTGTGCTCTGTATTTACCCTGATTTATTTTTCTTTAGAGCCTTTAACCCTCTGCCCTTCCTTCTGCCCTTACCATGTGGTTATTTGTTTATTATTTGACTCTGGCTGCTATAATATAAACTTCAAAACAGACTCTGTGTTTTCACCAAAATAATACCAGGTACAGGTAGGAGCTCGGGAAATATTTTGCTGAGCAATGAGTGAGTTAGCAACATGTGAGAGAGCGTTCAACTTTCCCACATCCTTGTGTGCACCTAATAAGAGATTGATAAACTTTGCCGATATTTGGGTGCAGTGATATCATGTTGTTTTTTTATTTGCGTATCTCTGGTTACTCTTGGTGGGACTGCAACTTTTTCTGTGTTCTCTGTGGACGATGTGCATTGTATCCTGTGTGGATCGCTTGCTAATCCTTTACCTGTTTCTCTGTTCGCTGCCTTCAGTAATGCTTTGAATCCATATTGACGATGCTTTCCTCCAGAGGGGATTGTGTTTGCTTTTGCCGGTTGCCTGGGGGCATAGCTCCCCGAACGGAGCTACCTGAAGGGTACATTTAAAAACGGTTAGGTTGCTATTGTTTCGGACTTCCTGCACGAGGCCCCCTGGTGGTTAGAAATTCTCAGGGATGTGCTTTCCCTTCTAAAACAGTAACTCGGACCTGTGTCCTTGCCTTTTTCTTCTGTACAGGGGTTTATTTCTCATTCACCTTTACACTGCGGGCGAAGGACTTTGTGATTTCAGCTGTATTCAGAAGTCTCTTTTGAGCTTACCCCCTTGTAGGAACCATGGACTTTACTGCTTATCTCTGATGCCCCATGCATTCAACGAATCAGAAGCTCCGGGCCACCAGAGTTCAGAGAGATGGTAAAACCCCACTGCCCTCCTGGAGTATATCTTTCACTTTTTTCCCTGCCAGTTTCTTACGCTCTGCCTGATCAGAGATACGTTTTGGAATGCCTTTTAAAAAGTATTTCATCTAGCATTTTAAATTGTTGTCAGTAGGTACCAGTTTAGGGTATCTGATCTGTCATAATACCATGAAGTAAAGCCTGTCTCTCTCTATTCACCATCACCGCTCGTTCCATTGCTGTAGTTTTCCAGCGCGTCTGGTAGAATATGTTCTTTCACTTTGCTATTGTGCAGTTTATCTTTTTAATGGATGTTTTGACATCCTTTACATGTCTTAATTATTAATCCTTTCTTATGTTGCAAGTTCTGTCTGCCAAATCTGTTGCCTGTTTTTTTGGTGACACAAAAATTTAAATTTCGGTGTCATTAAATTCATTGTTTTTCTCTTATGTGTTTTCAGTTTTGTGTCTTTGTAAAGAAGGAATTCTTACCCAGGGTTATAAAATATTTATTTTCCCTTTACCTTCTATTAATATTTATATAGTTTGTTTTGAATATATTGATCTTCAGTATGTCTGTAGTATTTCTTGTGGTTGATATGAGGTTGGCTTTAACTATTTATTTCCCCAAAGGGTAGCTGATTTGATTACCTGATTCTGCCTCAGTGTATCAGTCAGGGTCCTGGCAGCAAACAGACTGAGTGAGTTAACAGGGATAGTTTTTGAAGAGTGTGATAACGAGACTTTAACAAATTGTGGCGGTTGAGGGAAAGAAACTGAGAGGAATCCTGCCATACTCTGGAGCAAGTAACAGCTGTTTTTTTCCTCACTAGGCTTATGGCACCCCACTCCAGCACTCTTGCCTGGAGAAGCCCATGGACGGAGGAGCCTGGTAGGCTGCAGTCCATGGGGTCGCTAAGAGTCGGACATGACTGAGCAACTTCACTTTCGCTTTTCACTCTCATGCATTGGAGAAGGAAATGGCAGCCCACTCCAGTGTCCTTGCCTGGAGAATCCCAGGGACGGGGAGCCTGGTGGGCTGCCGTCTATGGGTCGCAGAGAGTCGGACACGACTGATGTGACTTAGCAGCAGTGGCAGCAGGCCTATAGGGAGAAGGTCAGTGGGAGTGGAAAACAGATGTGGAGAGGGCCACCTGAGGAGCTGGGACATTTTGCCAAGGGGCGCTGAGAACTCTGTGGCAACCCTGTAGAAACAGAGCCGGTGTGTGTGGAGAGAGGCAGCTGAGGTTCAACGGCCAGAATGAATACCTTGCCCTAGTTATTGGCCCTTACTCCCCATTGGGAACCAACTGGAAGGCACAGAAGCCCGCTAGCGCAGTCCAGACAGGTCAGCCTCCTGGGCACAGGGCAGGGTTCAGAAGGGCGCAGCTGGAGAGGTGCAGCAAGAGGAAGATGTTAGGCATGCCCAGAGATGGAAAGTTTCATCTTTTAAAATTCTGAGCCTCCATAAACTATATGGCACTGGACCAGGGCGATGTGCTGGTCACTGTGGCCAGATCTGCTGACCTGAATCTCGATCTGCCAGGCGCTACTCGTGGCATCTCACACAGGTACTTAGCCTCTCTGAGTCTTAGTCTCCTCTGCTATAAAGTGAGAACAAAACCAGCGTACCTGCTTATGAGGATTATTGTAAGAAACAAATGAGCTAATCTGTGCAACAAGTTTAGAACCATGCCTGGTGCATAATAAGTGCCAAGGCAATGTTAGCTATGATGATGATGGGAACTATGATATTCATGATTTCAGAGCTTTTAAACTGTCTTGTTAATTGCTGTTTCTCTTCCTGTATTAGTTTTACTCTTTAATATAATGCTCTTTTAGCTTATTATTTCATATAGCTCAAACTCTTTCATTGTTTTTTTTTAATTGAAATTTATAATTGGAGGCTAATTACTTTACAGTATTGTATTGGTTTTGCCATATATCAACATGAATCTGCCATGGTTGTACACGTGTTACACCATCCTGAACCCCCCTCTCACTTCCCTCCCCGTACCGTCCCTCTGGGTCATCCAACTTTCTTCCATGTTTGAAGTTTCTGTGGGAGTTTTAGGATTAATTGGTCAAGTTCCTGGGCTAGGGATTATGTTTATCAGTAAATTGTTAGAAACTGACATTTTTACAATACTAAGTCTTACCATTCTTGAACAGAGTGTATCTGTTCGTTTATTCTGCTTTGTTTATGTTCTTCAGTAAAGTTTTACAGTTGTCATAAAGATCTTAAATGTTTCTTTTAGTTTTATACCACTTTAGTGTTTATGTTACTTTTTTCTATTAGATTCTTAAATTGACTATTTTGGAGGTGGAAGAAAGCTACTGATTTTTGGGTTGACTATGTATGTGTCCACTTGCGAAAATTTCTTATTTTTCCGTTGATTGCCTCTGATTTACTATTGTTTATGAATTATGAAACCTTATCTATTCCTCTCTATATTTACACTTCTGTATTTTTGTCTCTAACTGCAATACCCAAATCAAGTATTTGGGTGTGGGGTACTAGCAGATAAGCCCAAGCTCCTTGTTTCAGTCCTCCTTTAATGGATACCCCTCATATGTGACCATTACATATAAAATGTTCTCTAAATTTCTGATACATACCCTTGAGATGAATTTGCTAAGCATTTTTGTTAGAAATTAGAGTTGCTGCTAAGCTGCTAAGTCACTTCAGTCGTGTCCGACTCTGTGCGACTCCATAGATGGCAGCCCACCAGGCTCCCTCGTCCCTGGGATTCTCCAGGCAAGAACACTGGAGTGGGTCGCCATTTCCTTCTCCAGTGCATGAAAGTGAAAAGCGAAAGTGAAGTTGCTCAGTCATGTCCGACTCTTAGCGACCCCATGGACTGCAGCCCACCAGGCTCCTCCGTCCATGGGATTCTCCAGGCAAGAGTACTGGAGCTGGGTGCCATTGCCTTCTCCCAGAAATTAGAGTTGGGTATCATCAAATGATATTGCAGCCTTTATTTGATAACAATGTTTTTTCCTCTACTAGAGTACTACAATAAATTCATTGGGGTTCTTTTCCTTTTTCCATTATTAAATAATGGAATATTTATTAAATAAATATTAAATATTATTATACTTATATACCTTGGATAAACCCTACATGGTCACAACACTTGCCTAACTTTTATATCCTACTTTATTTTTAAAAAGTTACGTGTGTTCATAAGTGTTATTTCTGAGTTTCTCTTCTCACGTTTATCATGTTTATGAATTCAATTAGTGTTGGTCTGTTAAAATACGTCAAGTAGCTTTTTGAAAACTACTTTTCTTTGTCCCAAGACATTTTACATAACAGGAGGATTATCTATTCCTTGAAGATTTGGAAAACTCTCCTGAAAGCCATCTGAGTTTAGCGCTGCTTTTATTTTTGGAGGCACATCATTACCTGTTGTTAACATTTTAGTTCTTCCTGTGGTCACTTGGTCTGCTCATGTCTCCCTTATCGTATTCTCACTGGACTCTTTCTAGTATATTTTTCTAATATTTTATCCACCCTGCCTAGGTTTTAAAATTAAAGTTGAAACATTTTCAAAACTGAATTTTTTCCTTTTCCAATTCTAGGGTATTTTATTTGAATGTTCTCTCTTTCTTCTTAATCAGACTTTGCCAGTTTTGCTTGTCATTCCAAAGAACCTAGGTTTCGAGTGTCCTGGTATTTTTGTTTTATTTTCTAATTAGTTTCTTCTTTTATCTTTAATAATTTATTCTGCTTTCCTCTTCAGATTCATCTATGAGTGCTCCCATCCCCCAGACTTATTTTCTGAGCTAAAAACTGACTGAAATTTCGTGTTTTCTAAATAAATGTATTTTATCTTCTGATTTTCTTCTGACCCTGCTTTGACTGTTTCCCAGCCTTTATTTTGTAAGCTCTAATTGTTATTTATGTATAAAGGAAATAAAAATTTTCCTTTTTTTTCTTTACCCAAAACATCTTTATAAGTAAGGTTTTAAAGTTCAGTAGATTAGTATAGAGAGAATACTTTTTGTAGCCATGCTTTAATTTTATTTCATTACATTCATTAAAAAGGTTTATATAATTTCTGTTTTTTTGAATTTATGAATGTGTTCTTTTGTACTAGTATTTGGTAATTTTTGTGAACATTTCAAATTTGTTGAGTGTACATTTATCTGTCTCTTATAACTACCAATTTCTCCTTGTTTTTATCTTATATATTAAAACTGTTGTATTAAGTGCATAAAAGTTTTATTTGCTTTGCACATATCGTATTGAAAGTGAAACTCGCTCAGTTGTGTCTGACTCTTTGCCACCCCATGTACTATACAGTCCATGGAATTCTCCAGGCCAGAATACTGGAGTGGGCAGCCTTCTCCTTCTCCAGGGGATCTTCCCAACCCAGGGATCGAACCTAGGGCTCCCACCTTGTGGGCGGATTCTTTACCAGCTGAGGCACCAGGGAAGCCCAAGAATCCTGGAGTGGCAGCCGATCCCTTCTCCAGTGGATCTTCCCGACCCAGGAATCGAATCGGGGTCTCCTGCATTGGAGGTGCATTGTTTACCAATTGAGCTATCAGGGAAGCCCCAAATATTTCATTAGCTATCTTTTTATGGTCTAGAATAGATTTGGAAATTTTGTGTTGTAAAGGGTCAGGTGATAAGTATTTAGGTCTTGTGGCCAGGTGGTTTCAGCTGCTCAGCTCTGCCCTTGTAGTGTAAAAATAGTCTTAGATGATATATAAATGAGAGAGTGGCTTTGTTGTTGTTCTTGTCTGACTCTCTGCAACCCCATGGACTGCAGCTCATCAGGCGTCCCTTTCCTTCACAGTCTCCCAGAGTTTGCTCAGGCTCATGTCCATTGAGTCAGTGATGCCGTCTAACCACCTGACCCTCTGTCATCCCCCTCTCCTCCTGCTCTGAGTCTTTCCCAGCAGTCTTTTCCAGTTGAGTCGGCTCTTCACATCAGGTGCCAGACTATTGGAGAGAACAGCTGTGTTTCAGTAAAACTTTATTTGTAAAAACAATTGTCCCACTGGTCTCAGTTTGCCAACTCCTGGCCCAGCCTAAGGATTATGAAACTCTGAAATGTAGATATTCTTTTTCTTCAGTATCATCTGTGTTAACCTTTTTGGTAGTGTTAACAAACAGACTGGTTCCAAATAGGAAAAGGAGTACGTCAAGGCTGTATATTGTCACCCTGCTTATTTAACTTCTATGCAGAGGACATCATGAGAAACGCTGGGCTGGAAGAAGCACAAGCTGGAGTCAAGACTGCAGGGAGAAATATCAATCACCTCAGATATGCAGAGGACACCACCCTTATGGCAGAAAGTGAAGAGGAGCTAAAAAGCCTCTAGATGAAAGTCAAAGAGGAGAGTGAAAATGTTGGCTTAAAGCTCAGCATTCAGAAAACTAAGATCATGGCATCTGGTCCCATCACTTCATGGAAAATAGATGGGGAAGCAGTGGAAACAGTGTCAGACTTTATTTTTCTGGGCTCCAAAATAACTTCAGATGTTGACTGCAGCCATGAAATTAAAAGACGTTTACTCCTTGGAAGGAAAGTTATGACCAACCTGCTGCTACTGCTGCTAAGTCACCTCAGTCGTGTCCGACTCTGTGAGACCCCATAGACGGCAGCTCACCAGGCTCCCTTGTCCCTGGGATTCTCCAGGCAAGAACACTGGAGTGGGGTGCCATTTCCTTCTCCAGTGCATGAAAGTAAAAAGTGAAAGTGAAGTCGCTCAGTTGTGCCCGACTCTTAGCAACCCCGTGGACTGCAGCCTACCAGGCTCCTCTGTCCATAGGATTTTCCAGGCAAGAGTACTGGAGTGGGGTGCCATTGCCTTCTCCATGACCAACCTAGATAGCATATTAAAAAGCAGAGATATTACGTTACCGACAAAGGTCCGTCTGGTCAAGGCTATGGTTTTTCCAGTGGTCATGTATGGATGTGAGAGTTGGACTGTGGAGAAAGCTGAGCGCCGAAGAATTGATGCTTTTGAACTGTGGTGTTGGAGAAGACTCTTGAGAGTCCCTTGGACTGCAAGGAGATCCAACCAGTCCATTCTGAAGGAGATCAGTCCTGGGTGTTCTTTGGAAGGAATGATGCTAAAGCTGAAACTCCACTACTTTGGCCACCCCATGTGAAGAGTTGACTCATTGGAAAAGACTCTGATGCTGGGAGGGATTGGGGGCAGGAGGAGAAGGGGACAACAGAAGGTGAGGTGGCTGGATGGCATCACCGACTCGATGGACATGAGTTTGAGTGAACTCTGGGAGTTGGTGATGGCCAGGGTGGCCTGGTGTGCTGCGATTCCTGGGGTCGCAAGGAGTTGGACATGACTGAGCAACTGAACTGAACAGTGTGTTAAATTTGTACAGCTGTACCCGTGTTTGGCATTTCTGGTATCCTTCCTCTTAGATCAGTATTGAAAATCCTTATTTTGCTAAAACATTTTGCTTAAATGCATGCTTTCTCAGAAAGAACATTATTATGAAAATTGGTTTGGGTTGGCAGGGGAGGGCAAAAATATATCTTAGAAACTACAGTAGTCTGTGGCCATTCAAAGCGGAGTCCTACCTGACAGAATCTTACTCCTTAGCATTTAACTTCTAGGGCAGGTCATCAATTAGGAGAGCCTCCTTAGGGGCGTGATCATGAGAACATGGTAAGGTGTTCAGATTTAGTACTGTTTCCTGAATGGAACGGGGCTTCCCTGGGACTATTCTTTAGGGTTGTTACAGTGTCTGATTCTGAGGCCCCAGGTTTTTCTTACTCTCACTGTTGTGTGTGACGTGTTCTCTCTCTCTCCTCTGTTGCACTCGCTGGAGGCTGGTCTGTCTAGCCCCTTCAGAGAAGCCCTCCTGGATGAGTTGTCTCACTCAGGGCTTTCCCAGACTCGTCCATTTCTGTCTTTACTCTGATAGCTCTGGAGTGTGTGCATGCCCAGCTGGGTGCAGTTCTTTGCAGCCCCCTGGGCTGTAGCCCGCCAGCCTGCTCTGTCCATGAGGTTCTCCAGGCAAGGGTACTGGAGCGGGCTGCCATCTCCTTCTCCTGGGACCCTCCCGACCCGGGGTCCGAGCCTGCATCTCCTGCACTGGCAGGAGGATTCTTTACCACTGGGGCCGCCGAGGAGGCCTGCTGTCCCTAACCGAATGGCTAAGCTTCTGCTCTTCCTCTCCCCAGTTTTATGTGGTGTCTTTTCTTCTGATATAAACCTGATTATATTTCTTTTTTTCCCCCGTATCTTTCTTTCTTTCTTTCTTTTTTTTTGGTATGCAGGGTTCTTGCTTAAATTATTTTCTATAATAATTTAAGTTCTTATTCTATAAGTTTTTATAATTGCTTATTTAACTTCTTATTTGAGAAATGATTTATTTAGTATTTTAGTATTTGAGGAGAGTGTAAAGTATTCTCCTTATTTATCTATTTTTGTTTTATATTTTTGTCATGAATTTCAGTTTTATTACATTATCTTCACAGAACGTGATCTCTGTAATTTATGTTCTTTTGAATTGAGGCTTAGTTTGTGGCATAATATGTAATCAAGTTTTATAAATGTTTTGTGATCATAGTGATTTTTGAAGTCTATCACAGTGATCATCAGTTTAGGCTGCTTTCAGCTGTAGGTAATAGAGAAACAGTTGAAAATGGCTTAAGCAAGAAGGAAATTGATTACTTGCATAAGAAGAAGCCCTGAAGTCGGGTAGTTCAGGTGACTTGTGAAGTGGGGCTTCAGTAGTGTCGTCAAAACCGAAGTTCCTTTCACTTTTCCATTCTCCCCTTTTCAGCTTGGATTTATGCCCTTAGGCTGGTTCTCCCCCTGGTTTCAAGATGACTCTCACAGATAATGACCAGATAAAGAATAAATGCCCTCAGTTTAGTGTGTGTGTGTGTGGTGTGTTTGTGTGTGTAAGACCTTCCCCAGAGGCTACTGTAGATCCAACAAGCTCTGAATGAACAGAATTGAGTAATAGGCTCATTCCTAAAGCAGTCATTGGGAATAAGACCACCATGGGTAGGAAGTGCAATAATAATTTGCCGCTTGAGAGTGAGTCAGAGTTGGAGGCACCAAAGCGGCAATTGCCTTTCCCAGAGAACATCGCCCCTGAGCGGGAGTGAAGAGTCCGGTTCCGAGAGTGAGCCTAAAGCCTGGGGGAGCAGGGGCCGCAGGGGCGGGCGCTGCGTGGGGAACCGGCACTCCCGCCTACGCCGTGGAGCCCTCTATCAGCTGTGAGGCTGCGCAAGCAATCCAGGCAGGTCAGTTGGAATACTTATTTCTTCAGGTGTAACTTAAGCATCGTTCTGGCTGTAAATAATTCAGTTTATCATGGGAAGTTTGATGTGATTTTTGTCTTTAATAGTAATTGCTGCCCCCTGAAAAAATGATTACTATTAAATTCTCTGTTACTATGAGTATGTCAGATATATATATTTTACTATTTTGTTTATAACTCAGAATCTTAGGATTTTGAGCAGACATTGTGTCTTCTTTATTGTTCATCCAGCAGTGAGCACAGTATTTCCAGAAACTAATTATTAGTAATGATAAAAGGTACATATCTGGAGATAGATTGAAATGTAACTCAAGATGTGATTAGTACCTAGTTTGTTTTTATTAAAAATGTTATTTTTTCCTGCATATTTGTAATCCAGGGAAAGTGTCTAATATGAAAAAGATTTATTTTAAGACAGCATATAAAAAATAATTGGTTTAACAGCATTGTGTGAATACAAATGAGATAGTTCTATTAAAATTTGGTCACAAAGTATATGTAGTAAGATAGCAAGGTCCAGACTAACTGCTAGTTCAAGTCCGTGGTGAAGCGCTGAGTTAATGTGAAGCTGTGGTGTCACCAAACGAGCCCTGTCAGAAGGAAATGATGCCGCCGTCACACACCAAGTGGCCAGAGGTTAATATGCTCGAGCTACGCGTTGTCAGGATGAACGCTTCTGTCTGCCTTGTGCTTACTGCTCTTTCGCTTCCCCTCTCTTGTTGAGAGAGCACCCAGAAATGACGGACCGTCACTTGCCTTCAGGCGTGATGTTCAGCTGAGACCGGTTAAGTGAAGAGAAACCCATCTTAAGTAAAATTAGTGTATGTTTCTTGTGACTGTTTAGTCTGGTGACTGCTAGGTCCTTTACTTTGCATCCAGGTAATTGTATATGAATGATGGATTATTGCTTTATTTTAATAGGAAAATAGGCATATTTTCAATTAATAGTCCTTATCCCTGATATTGTCCAGTTGCTGAGTCATGTCCACCTCTTTGCAACCCCATGGACTGCAGCACCCCAGGCTTCCCTGTCCCTCACTGTCTCCCGGAGTTTGCTCAGACTCATGTCCATTGACCGAGTGGGTGCTGCCATCCACCCACCCATCTCATCCTTTGCCATCCCCTCCTCATCACTGATACCAATTAGCAAAAGAGAAATGAATTCCCACACTTAACAGCTCTTTCAGGATTGTTTGGCTACTCTTGGGGAAGGTTATGAATTTTGGTTTTAGATATCACATCTGGCATAGAATAAATGTATTTACTGAGTGTCTGTGGTTGCCAGCCATTCATGTGTTCTGTATGTCACTTTGAAGGTTGCTATTACTTTATACTTCTTTAGAGATATTATTTTGTGTTAAGAATTTACCACGTAGGAAGCTCTGACTTCCTGTCACCTCCGTGTAGCTCAGTCACGAGTAGAGTTGAGTGGACACATGAGTGAGGTCCTGCCTGCTCAGACCCTCCCCGCCGGGAGTGGCTGCAGAGGGAGAGCGCTGCCTGGGCCCGCAGCCCTGACGCGGGTGGTCTGTGAGCACCGCCTCTTCCACCAGCTCCAGGACAAGCCGGAGACCCTTGTTCCCTGTGCCTCTGGGGATGGTCTTCCAGATTTCTGCAAGGCAAGGAGCTTCCTTTCTGCTTTGATGAAGTGCGCCCTCCCTCATTTCTGGGGGCATTCTTGGCCCGGACTTCAGGGAGAGACTCGGAGAGGGGTGGAAGCCCCCGCCCCTCGCTCCCCCGGGCAGCTATTCTCTCGGCATCCGCTCCTGTGCAGCGCGCATCCTGGGAGGTGTGGCAGGTGTGACTTGGAAATTGCAGCTGTGAGGATGACAGCAGCGCTCGGCTGAGGCCCTTCGTACCGCGTGCTCTACGCGCGCTCCTCGTCAGCTCCGCTTACAGCGCTCTGCAGAAGGCAGGAGAGAGGGGACGAGGGCTCGTGTGGGCCGCCTCGCAGAAGTCCAGGCATGCGCTCGTGGAACTCCCTTTTACAGGCACGTGCAGCCTTAAGTGAGCAGACTGTCTCCTGGCCGCCGAGGGGCCCGCACTGGCTTCAGGCAGGGCCGCGTGTCTTCCCATCGTAACACCGCAGTACGGGTGCCGTAGGAGACCCTGCCGACGTCTCCAGGCGTAGAGCCTGGGCCATCAGTATTTTGAAAGTGTCCTCGTGGTTTCAGTACACAAATATGAGAACCACTGGTTTAAAGCTTTGAATAACACATTTGTTGCAATTTTAATGGTAGATGTTACTGAAAAATGTGGAAGTATCTATAAAATGAATTAAAGATTAAAAATTCTCTTTCCTCTCATTCATAAACCATTGTGATAGTAGTCTTCTATAGAATTACCTAATTTTGCCCTATGAGATTTACTTAGAAAAAGAAATAAACTTATAGCTGTGTCTCTCCTGAAGTCTTTTTGCAGCAAGTAATTAAGGCAATAATTAGTAATAATTAGGCATTCTTACCTGAGGTGAAACTTTAGATATTGTCTCATTGTTCTATTGAAAGTTACCTGAGCATTATGGCTTTTTAAATGAATCAGAGCAATAAATCCAATATTGTTTGCAAGCCAACTGCTTTTTCTCATGTGCCAACAATTATGTAATCAAACTATAAAGTAGCTATTTAAAGATTTCTTACTCTTGAACAGAATTTAAGAATTAGAAATCATAGTTAGCACAGATAAAAGTGTCTTATTGGCCACCACTTATTTGATGCAGTGAGTTCAGGTCCTCTTATGAAATATATTACAGGCATTTAAAGTCTTCTATCCATTACCTTTTATTCCATTTTACATTGACTCCCTGTTGGTTTCTGGATACGACTCAAGGTGTTGGTTTCATTTTCAAAGCCAAACGTGATTTGGATGTTGGGCAGGATAACCCTTAAATTTCCTAAAACAGATGCTTTTTAGGAAAATAAAGCACGAGAAAGCCATAATAACTGCTTGTTTGAATCCAGAGCAGTTCCGAAAGTCTTTTCTGTTCATCTCAGACTCTCTTCCCTGCTAAAATTTACTACGTGTGAGGGCAGATCTGTGAGTGAAAGAGTGGCGTCTGTAGTTAGAAAGCTGGTGTCTGTGGAACTGGTGATCTTGCCAGAGGAATGGGTGGACAGCTGGCATGCACGAGCGGTTCTACATCAGAGTTCCTCCTCCTCAACACGGTGGCTTCATCCCGTCTCTCACAGTTTACATTTGACGAGTGTCCTGTTGCTTTCTGGTTGACGGATGTTTTGTTTGTTACATAACATCCTGACATCCTATTAAGACTGTAATTATAAAACAAAGCCCCAACTCATTGACAGTAACGGCAGATAGAGATGCAGCTGTTTAGCTTGCTCTCCTTGATTGAACATAGAACTTAATTCAGCCTTTCGTTGCCTAATGACTAAAATTTTTATATTTTAGATGAGTCAAGAAAACAGTGGGAATTTAATTGAGATTCAGATAATTAGTTTATGCATGCACTGCGTTCCAAGAGATTTAAACATATGTCTGTCGACCTGCCCGACAGGTACTTCTCCATCCTTGACATTGCTGGAGAGCTAAAACTCTACCTGAGTTTCTAATCTCTAGTCTAGAGTTCTGGTCATTCAGTTATTGTAATAATCATTTTAATGATGCTTACGGATTTTGCTCTCAAAAAAGAAAATTGAAAATATTTCTTCTGGTTTAGTGTGCTGTTCTCACTACAGAATATTGTTTCCTTTATTTCTAATTTACACATTTTTACAGGGAAATACCCACACAGATAAAGTGGTCATAATCAAGAAATTTGATTTTCCTGGGATAATTATAGGAAGGATTTTACGAATCCCACCTCTGAGTCGGGGCTTTTGTATTGTCAGTGCTTTTCGGTCTCCGTTTCTCTCTTGCAAGGTTAAAAGAACTGTTTTCATGTTAGCTCACAACTACTGCCTCTGGTCGTCCTTTCTCACTAACAGCCTCTGACTTGTGGATCTACTGGATAGTAGCTCGGTCTGACTCTCTCTCTACATGGAGTGACTAGACTGAATTGGCACCGAAGTTCCATTACAAATCCTTCATCCAGCCTTCAGGTTTGAATGGGAAATATCAGTTCAGGAAGCTCATGAGTCATCAAATGTTTCAGTGGTTTGATACAGCCAGAGCATACAGAAGAATAAGTTTCTATATAGTTTGTTTATTGAAACAGTCCATTTCTGCATCATCCTTAGGTGGGTTTTGAAAAGTTAGGTTTTTCACTAAACTTTTATCCCATTTAATAGAATTTGGATATATTTCAAGGACCAGAGAAAGGAAACAAACACCTCTTCCCTTCAATGTTCAAAATAGTTATTATGAAATCTTTTTTTTCTTACTGCATAAGACTTTAATGCTTTTTTTTTTTTAACCTTGAATCAGTATACATAGCTCATATACAATTTTAACAAGCTTTGTTATGCTATTCTGTTATAGTCCAGATTAAAAATAGGAATTTGGGGGGAGGTGACGAGTAATACTAGATGGAGCAATGAAAAATGATGGGGTAATCATTTTTGGAAGAGAAGGAAGGAATTTTAGTAGTCTGGGGATATTTAGAGGTGTGCTAAATAACTCTGAGCCAATAATAACTTCTAAGGATGTCATAGCATTATGCTGTAGTAAGAAAATTAGTGTTGGAAGTTATAAGTCTATGAAAGAG
Source organism: Redunca redunca (assembly GCA_006410935.1). NCBI lineage: Eukaryota > Metazoa > Chordata > Mammalia > Artiodactyla > Bovidae > Redunca > Redunca redunca. Next base: position 318,017 of record SJYQ01001301.1, on the reverse strand, counting down.
GGTTATGTTTTATACACTCTATTAAAGAAGACAAAATGTATTGGGAAAGCCACTAAAACTATTAAAAGTTTGACCTAATATTTAAAAAGATAAGAGCAAATGTATGTGAAAGTGAAGGTGCTCGGTCGTGTCCGACTCTGCGACCCCATGGACTGCAGCTTACCATGCTCCTCCGTCCAGGGGATTTTCCAGGCAAGAGCACTGGAGTGGTGCTGTTGCCTTCTCCACTAAGAGCAAATGTACGTGAAGTTCACCTGTTTGGAGTACTTCATTCACTGATAATGCTGCATAATTCAGAGATCAATCCAAATACTTTATTTGGGAAGCATTTGTCACGCACTTATTACGGGCTTCCCTCATAGCTCAGTTGGTAAAGAATCCTGCCTGCAATGCAGGAGACCCTGGTTCGATTCCTGGGTCATAAAGATCTGCTGGAGAAGGGATAGGCTACCCACTCCAGGATTCTCGGGCTTCCCTTGTGGCTCAGCTGGTAAAGAACCTGCCTGCGGTGTGGGAGACCTGGGTTCAATCTCTGGATTGGGAAGATCCCCTGGAGAAGGGAAAAGGCTACCCACTCCAGTGCTCTGGCCTGGAGAATTCCAGGGACTGTACAGTCCATGGGGTCACAAAGAGTCGGACATGGCTGAGCTTCCCCTCACTATCGTGCGCAGGAGGTGAAGTGGGGATTTCTCCTCTCACCAGGTGCCCGCTTCTTTGGCCTCGGTTTCATATGTGTCTTTCTCTATCCGTCTGCCACCCAACCTCTTGCTTGAGTTCCAGCCGTTGTTTCTTACACAGTAATGTTTAGCAATGTCATTCTCTCTTGTGAAAACTTGGAACCTAATGTCACTTGAACACATTTGTGCAAAAAGAGATAGAGAATAATAGTAGTACCTATGGAGACAATGCCTATGGGCCAGTGGGACAGAAAAGCTCAGTGTCAGCTCAGGTGGAGAACTGGGGGACTGATCCAGGAGTGACTTCAAGGGAGAGTCTTTTTTTGCTTTTCCTCTTGTTTAGCTGCATAAATTTTATCCCTCCTTATTAAGTGTAGGAATTAACCCATCAGTTCTGGATGGGGAGCCGGGCTTCCTAGCCTTGGTGCTGTGCCCTGCCTGTTAGAAGTTGGACTAGGGCCTGCGAATGCCATCTTTGACCTATTCAGAAAGGCTATGTTAAAGAACTTGCTCTGCTATCTCTATTTATGAACTCTTTGGATGGGAAAAAGGACTTCCCCAGATTTAAAATCTGTAATAAAGGCTTCTGAAAAAGGCTTCTCTTTGTCTCTCTTACTCAGAGTCACTCCTCGGCTTGGTTAATGGGGACACCAGGGTCCGCCTCTCGAGCCTGGAGCTTTAAGGGCGTCTCAGTGCCTGGTGCCCACTTGCTCTCTGCAGCCTGTTGATCACATCATTGTGTTTCCCCAGAACCTTCCCTGTGAGACTCCTCTGTGCCCTTAGCTCAGGCCAGCAGCTGGAATATGTAACAGTTCCAAATGCTTTCCTTCAGCACTGATGTAACTATTCCCTTAAAAATGGCAGCGATGGCGTCATGCTTCCCGCAGGGACCTCCACTAACTCCTCGGTCGTCCGGGTTCTGCATCCCTCCGCAGCCTTAGCTCCCTCTTTCTCCCCACCTGCTGCACCTCGGTCTCCTCAGTGGGCTGTGTCCCCCCACGCATCCGTGAATTTGCAGGTTCTGCTCATTGCCTAGCTGCTCTTAGAGGACTGAAGCCCAGGGAAGGAGAGACCACTGTCTCTCGAGTTAACAGCTTATTCTAGTGTAGAGGTAGTAAGCTCAGAATTTCAATTCTTCTATTCTAGGACAGTTTTCTACATAGGACATATTTATCATATTTTCACAGTGGATTGTTACTGTGAAGATCAAATAAGATCTTAACTGTAAAGTTATTGATGAACATTTTCCAAGGCATAGAGACAGTAGGAAAGTGAAAGTAAAGTGAAAGTGAAGTCGCTCAGTCGTGTCTGACTCTCTGAGACCCCGTGGACTTTAGTCCTACCAAGCTCCTCCGTCCATGGGATTCTCCAGGCAAGAGTACTGGAGTGGGTTGCCATTTCCTTCTCCAGGGGATCTTCGCAACCCAGGGATCGAACCCGGGTCTCCTGTATTGGAGGCAGACGCTTTAACCTCTGAGCCACCAGGAAGCAACATAGTGATTAAGAGCTTGAACTCTGGAGGCACATGGCTTGGTCTTGAACCCCTGCTCTAGCCCAGAGTAAGTAGCTGTGTGGCTATAACCTCCCTGTCAGCCCTGCTTCTTTATCCCTAAAATGGGGGTGTTACAGTACTTGTCTCAGGGTTGCTGCAGAAACAACCAAGTCAGCATATCTGAAACTTCAAGGGTAATGGAGTCATGTGCTGTACATTTTAGCTGTGGTCATTTCTATTATCTTGGTTGCAGCTGTGTTTGTAATTCCTACAGTCTGTTTATGGGATTCTGAATTAAACCGTTCTTTTTGCAAACATAGACACATATACATACATACTTTTTTAAAGTTCCTGTAACTTGTCAGGGTATCAAGCCCTATTTTTAACATGTCTTCAACATTCTAACGGAGAAGGCAATGGCAACCCACTCCAGTACTCTTGCCTGGAAAATCCCATGGATGGAGGAGCCCGGTGGGCTGCAATCCATGGGGTCACTAAGAGTTGGACATGACTGAGTGACTTCACTTTCACTTTTCAGTTTCATGCATTGGAGAAGGAAATGGCAACCCACTCCAGTGTTCTTGCCTGGAGAATCCCAGGGACAGGGGAGCCTGGTGGGCTGCCGTCTATGGGGTTGCACAGAGTCGGACACGACTGAAGTGACTTAGCAGCAGCAGCAGCATTCTAAATATAAGAGGAAAAGTTGTCATACCTACCTTATCTTGTTTTACTTCCTAATTACAATATATAGAGAAAATAATACTGTTTTGTATTAACAGGTGAGTTGTTTGGAACAAGTTGCTTGGTGAGGGTGAAAATTTAAATGGTGAGGATTCAAGTCAGGTATAATACACTGGTTTATGCTCAATAAATTTCAAATCAGTGAATTTTTACATGTTGAATTTCTCTGTTTTATGAAAGAATGCCTGTGCTCTCAATGTTTAGCCTTTCAGTTCGGTTTCATTGGTTATATTCTGAAGGCGTAAAGAATGGGCCATTGATTAATTTATTTAGTGTAGGGAAGGTATACAAATTCAAGCTAAATCTGGCTAATTTCTTCTACAGGCTGGAAGATAAAAATCTTTTTTACCTCCCACAGTTAGGTTAGTAGTGCGTGACCAGACTCCTCTTCTGAGGTCACCTGATTTAATTGTGGTTGTGAAGCAGCCATACAATGTGTCCCCATATTCGTATTTCTGTCCCTTTATGTTTCTAGCTCAGAGTAATTAAATAATCACTGTTGCTGGTCATGCCATTTTTCCCAGTGAAGAAGTCCGCAACAAACGTGAGAGTTGAAATCATTCTAGATTAAGAATGTTTATTGACGGACAAGACAGTGCTTACTACCAAGGCTTTATTTTAATCTATGACTTACAAGAGAGATCCTGAAAAATGTTCCTGTAAGCACGTTACCTCCACATGAGCCCAGTGGTTACTCTCTCAGTTTTTAGATTGTTTTGCCCTGAAGATAGGCGTCCCTGGGGCGGAAATTGTGAAATAGAAATGTATATGGGGAACCGGGGCTGCAGACTTGTGTGAATAAATATAGTATTTGTGGGGAATGTCAAGCTACCTACTCTCTTTTACATTTTAGTTTTTATTTCTTGATAGATGATGTTTTCACTTTTCGTAGCTTTCTGCCACAGACATCATTGCGCCTGTGTATGCGAGTGCTGTAGCTTTCCAGCCGTTGCTATTCCAGAGTGAGTTTCTGAAGCAGCAGGAGCGAGATGATTTTGCAAATTGTAATATAATACTATATATGATCTTGTCTCAACCTGTAACACGCGTATCCTCACAGAAATAACATTTAATTATGGTAATATCCTTCCTGATATCAGACACAGTATGGCGCCTGTTAAGATGATATTGTTTGTATAAGATGGAGTAAAAAGTCGTTTAAAGATGAAGGAAAAAAATCACATACCTTGATAAACCCCGTAGATGCTATTTAGGCTGTGGAGAGCTTTTGATTTTGTTTCCTTTCTGTACTCCCCACATAAAAATGCCAACAGTAATTTGACAGCAAGCGCTGCCAAACGCTGTAACCCCTTCTAGTCCCCTCCCTGCACATTTTAATCCCTGGTGGGCTTTTCTCAGCTACACGGGCTGTGAGGTTAGGGAGTTCTGCGTGTGACCCTTTCCCCAAAGTCTCCCAGCGACAGATGCAGTGACCTTATCACACAGACAGCTCTATCCAGTTTGACAGTCCAGCCATCTGGTTTATATTGATCATAGTTGATTTAAAGAAACCAGCTCTCTGAAAGTTGGTCATTTAAAACCCCAAGGCTAAACTGGCCTACATGTTAATTTGAAGTTTTAAACCATTATTCTTGAAACTTGTTTCGGACTGATACGTAAAAAATTAAGGCCTCTTTTCTTGTCTATGTGAGCTTTAGGGGTGAAAAAAAACTCATGGCCTACCTTGGGAAATGTCAGGTTTTATGAAGAATGGTTTATACTCTACAGACTATGAGTATGTGCTCACGGTTTGCGTCTATGTCTCTAGATCTTGCAAGAGCTGCAAGTGCAGGTAGATTTATTTACCAGCTTTCTCGATTTGAACTCATACTTAACCCCTCTGAGTCTCTTGAGTCTGTAAAATGGGGTGACGATGGTACCCACTTCATCTCATTGTTGGGGGAATTGAGATTAACCTCCTGCGTAAGAAGAAAGATTGCCTTCCTTCCTGATTAGATACTAATTACCAGCTGCTCTTAATAGCCATCACTTTCCCCTTCTTGAACCTGTTTCTTCTGTGGGCTTCTAGAACCCTCCGCTCACCTTTCTTCCTCAGGATCACTGACGCAGTGCCTCAGCCTTTCACCTGTTTTCTTTACCTATCTGCCTATAGATATTGGAATTTCTCTTCTACAAGTCATCTTTGGTTTCCCGCACTCTCCGTAGATAATCTGATCACAGCCAGGACTTCAGCTGTGGCTGGCTTGCATGCTGAGTGGCTTCCACGTGTTGATCTCCAGCCCAGGTCTCTCTTGGGATCCTCTGAAAGGCATTTCTTATCCTTCTTACAGGGCAGATGAGGCTTTATGTGGCCATAAGGGCAGGTAAAGATCAACTTGGGAATGAATACCATTGATCTGAGCCAGCTCTTATTGGTTAATTAAGAATAGGTGGAAATCCAAAGTTTAATTAAAATGTAGGGGTTTTATACTTTGTTTTAAAGTCTGATGTTGCATGTCACACCATAAAACAAGTAAATTTTAGCCGAGTGTTCGATTTCTACAGTTCCTGGTTATGATGGTGCCTCTACAATTTGTTTTGGAAAACCTGGTTTTCTGAATTGCTGAAATTGTACCAGTGCAGCACTAAATTGTTTAAGATGGACGTCTTTTCAAATTTATCATGTGCCTTAATTTAATTCAACAGTTAATAGTCATATATACAGCATTAACTTGGATAAATGCCATGTCAAGGCTACCTACTCTTTTTTACAATTTATTTTTTGATAGGTTATTTATCACTCTTTGTAATTCTCTGCTACAGGCATCATTGCACCTTTATTATGAAAGTGCTGTAGTTTTCGGAGAAGGCAGTGGCAAACCACTCCAGTACTCTTGCCTGGAAAACCCCATGGATGGAGGAGCCTGGTAGGCTGCAGTCCATGGGGTCCCTAAGAGTCAGACACGACTGAAGCGACTTAGCAGCAGCAGCAGCTATAATTTTCAGTCACTGTAACTTTTGAGTCATTTTAATAAAGCACTAACTTTATTAAAATGGAGTTTATTAACCAGTTATTCTTAATGTCTTAGTTTTTTTTAAACTTATGAGACATATGCTATATGGGGAAGAGTGTATATAATGTGTACTATGGTTTAAAGAGTAATAGTGAAATGAACACTTGAGTACCCAACTTCCGGGTTAAACAGATAACACCATCCGGGTCCAGAAGCTCGCTGTGGAGCCGCTCCCGGTGTTTTCCTTTTCCCCAGCCCCCAGGAGACGTTTGCTTTGAAAAAGTCACCGAGTTACTTTTGTACATCTGGATGTGTAAGGGAAGGGCAGTGTTGCCGCTGTGGTCTCCATAGTTAGAGAAGCCTGACCGAGTCTCCGGGTCATAGCTGGGCTTCATTTTTCCTGGAGGTTTACAAAGCTGCTTCTGGGGAAGTTAGTGCTCACGGTCATGAATGAGTTCTGGGAAGCAGAAGGTTTACCACCATCAGAACACCTGGCAGGGCTGTTTCCCGAGTCATGTGTCAGATGCCTGGCAGAAAAACGCTGGCGGGGTGCACGCGTCTCTGTCCTTCGGTTTCTGAATTTCCGCCACAGCTCTCCAGCACAGAGGGGAGCAGCCGTCAGAGGCTGAGAAGAGTCTTCAGTGGGTAAAGGCTTCAAGGTGGGATTGGGCTTTGGTGGGGAACTGAGTAGGAACTTGACTCACACCTGGTGAGAACAAGCCAAAGCACAGAGAAGAGTCTGGGTCAGGCTCACCTGGGCATTTTATACTCAGGTTGGAAAGGTGGTTACAACAAGGCAAGGGAGGGAATGGGGTTGGTGGTGATAGCGCTCAGCTTGTGTATCTCATCAGTCACATTGCTGGAATTGGCTTAATCCTCTGTCTCACAGTCCTGATTCTAGGATCATTCTTCATTGTTTTCATGATCCCATTTGCCTCTTTGCGCTGGACCTCCTGCTTCCCGAATCCCACATTTTCCTCATTTTAGATTACTTTCTTATTTTGGTGGAACACAGCCTCGGTATTTTCTGAGATAAAGCCGCGCGGGAGATGCCTTTTTTGAGATCTTTATATCATCATTCTGTTCTCGTTCTTAGATTGAGCGATTGAGGGTTCTTGATTGGAAATGCCTGTCGGTAACATGAGAGTGCTGCTCCAGGGTCTCCTCACTTCCAGCGTGGCTGTTGAGAAGTCACACGCCATTTGGTTTCTTACTTGTTTTGATGTGTTCTTGCAGTTTCTTAGGCTATTTGTAAGAGCTCCTTTTTAAAGCGGTATTGTTTGCCTCTGGCTGTGCCGGATCTTCACTGCCATGAGCCCTTTCTCTCGTTTCTGTGTGTGAGCTTCTCACTGTAGTGGCTTCTCTTGGGGAGCCCGGGCTCTGGGGCGTGTGGGCGGCCGTGGTTGCAGTTCATGGACAGAGTAGCGGTGTTTCTCGGGCTCTAGAGCACAGGCTTAATAGTTGTGGCGCACCGGCTTAGTTGCTCTGCGGCATGTGAAATCTTCCGGGACCAGGGATCCAACCCAGAGTCTGGCAGGCAAGTTCTCTACTACTGAGCCCCCAGTGACGCCCCGTAAGAACTACTCGTTTCCCCAGTGTTTTGGAATCTCACCACGATATGCTCAGGTGGAACCAGTTTTCTTCCATCTGAGTGCTCAGTGGGTCCTTTAAACCCAAATACTGGTTTCCTTCAGTTCTGAGAAGTTTCCTTGAATAATTTCGTTAATGATTTTCTCGCCATTCTTTTTTTGTTGTTGTTCTTTCTTTCTGGGATTCCTGTTATTCAGATGCGCCTCCTGGACTGGCCCTCTATTTCTTATCTTTTCTTTAATTTTACATTTCTTTGACTTTTTGCTCTACTTTCCAAGAGATTTCTTTAAATTCATTCTCCATCTCTTCCTTTATTCCTGTTATGCTATTAAGTTTTAAGTGTGTGTGTTCTTTTTATAGCGTCCTGTTCTTATTGGCTAGATGCAATATTTTTCCATATCTGTGAGAATTTTAATGATAGATTTTTTTGCCTTTTCTTCTTTGTGCATAGTCTTTACCTTCTAATGGTTGCTTTTCTTTGTAATTGTTTTGATTTCTGACTTCTCTGAAGTCTTTCCTTCGATGACTATTAATCCTATATATGTGATTATAATGCCGAGTAGCAGGCTAGAAAGTTGATGGAAAGTGCTAAGCATGTGGGTAGGACATTCTAACTTGGAGTTTCATTGTGGGATGAGCTGCTTGAGCTCTTTCTTGGTCACTTTGACATTAATACCTTTAGAGAATCCCTGTTGGACTAATCAGATTCCCTAGAGGAGATTACTTCAATCACTTTTTACTTGGATGTTAGCTTTGGTCACTTTTTCTTCCTTTCTCTATTTTGCTATTTCCAATTTTCTATATCTAGCAGATGGGGAGAAAACCTGATTAGGATTGTTGGAAATTATAACAATTAAATCCTGAGTGACAGCCTAAGGGACTGGCCTGTGCATAAAATGCTTTTAATGTGTGGGCTTTTTGGCATCTATTTTGGTGACCTAGAAACATATTTTTGTTTATTTTGTGTTCTTAGATGTACTCTGGAAACATGGTGTGTTCATGTAACAGAATTCTAAACAGACAAAGTGTCACCGCAAATTGCTCTGGAATAATCTGTTTTTTCTCGACCATTCCGATTGGTCCAGTATGTGCACTTCTCTTGCTGATGATAAAGTGATTTATTGCTTTGTTCTCTAATCTTCCTACTGAATTAAATACTACTGGTCCATAATTATCATAATCTTTCTTTTATTTTTGTTGAAGTAGAACAATTCTTTGAACTTTTTGTAATTATAAACTACGTATAAGTTCTCAAAAGTAATAGGAGATTATGTTTGAGAAATGTTTCTTACTTCTGATGTTCTCCAGGGTTCATATTTGATTTCCTTTTGATTTACAAACATTTGGAAATTTCAAGTATTCAGTAGCCATTATAACTAATTCTTGGTTGTTGTTTTGCCCTCCTAGACCACAGATGTATTTTTTTATGATTTTATGTTTTTATACAGTTGGATTTTTAGTGATAGAAAAACCTTTAATAAAAATTCCATTTATATGTAAGCTCATTGTCATTTGCTTACAATGAATTAACCTATTAATGTTAAAATTATGGTTTTATTAAGTCACTGCCATTAAAACAAATCTATGAAATGGAAACTCAAGTGTACACAAGGGTTGTTAATTGGGGGTTGCTGCTTCAGAATTTTAACATTCATTGTTTTCATAAAAATTTTTAACAATGTTACACAAGATTATTTATTTTAATAGTATCTAATGCATTTAAAGTCTGATTATATATGCAAAATTTGGATTCACATGCATTTTCAGGACTATGTATTTTGCATGAGCTTATATATACCTATATTTTTTGACAAATGGAAGGACTTTTTGGTAGAAATCATCTCCAGCTTCTGGTTTTCTGAGAGACTAGACAAATTGTTTATTTGTTCTGTAACACACTTTTCTTGGCTATAAAACTGAGATGAAGATGTTAATCCTGATTCTACCAAATCATTGCAATATTGTAAGGATTAATGAACTAATGTTTGTGAAATATTTTCTTCTTTTTAGAATTGGATTTACCTAAATAGATGATATTATCATTAATATTATGTATTATGTTCAGTACAGTGGACTAGATAATGATGCCATTGTATCAGCCAATGTTTTGGATTTCTTTTAATTAAAATTACAGGGAGATAGTGGCATGCTTGCTGCAATCTTGTCCTCCTCTGCAAATGGCAAGTGAATATTAACACGAAATATTTAAATTATACATAATTACAAGGTTCTGAAGAATTTATCAGCTCTAGGGAAAAATAGGGAGTAAGAAAATATTAATTAAAATTCAGAAATTCCAGCAATTGAATTTGGAACAGTTGGATTATTTGGCTTATGGTATTCATAATATTTTAGTATATTCATTTTTTAGCCTGCAATGATTGATTGAATCTTGTCAAACACAGTATACAGCAGTGAGTAATCCACAAATGGATTAAAGAAAACAACTACATTTTATGATAGCATTAAAAAGGGAGAAATACTTAAGAATAAAGAGATGTGCAGGACTAGTATACCAAAAACTATAAAACACTGTGGTTTTTTTTTAAATATTGTTAAAAGAAAGTAAAGAACATCTAAATAAATGGAAAGGCATGACATGTTTATAGATCAGAAAACTTAATTTTATTAAAGTGACATTATTCCCCAAATTGATCTATAGATTTAACACAATTCATATAAAAATCCAGCTGAATCTTTCTGTCTGTTGCAGAATTCATAGGCTGATCCTAAAGTCATATAGAAATACAAAGGATCCAAAATAACCAAATAATATTGAAAAAGAAAGTAAAATTGGAGGATTTGCACTTCCCAATTTCAGACACTCCAAAGCTACAGCGATCAAGACAGTGTGGTACTGGCATAAAGAAAGACATGTTGATCAATGGAGTAAAATTGAAACTGCAGAAATAAACTTTTACACTTAAAGTTTTAAGTGTAAAGTGATTTTTAACCAAAGTTTTAAAGCAACTAAGTGGAGAAAAAAATAGTTTCAGGAAATTGTGCTGAGACAGCTGTATATCCATGTGTAAAGAATGTTTTGGATCCCTACCTCACACCTGTACCAAAATAACTGTTTTTCTCTTCTATAGCTAACACTATAAAACTCTTAGAAGAAAACAGGAGTAAATCTTCAGACATTTAGGCATTAGTTTCTTAGATATTATACTGAAAGCATAAGAAACAAAAGAAAAACACTCTCTTGTGGATTGCTCATGGTAATGTCACTTCGGAAAATAGTTTGGCAGTTCTTCAAAATGTCAAAGATACAATTATCATGCAAGCCAGCAGTTGCACTCCTACATCGGTGTCCAAGAAAAATGAAAAGATACATCCATTCAAAAATGTGTGCACAGGTGTTCCTAGCAGTGTTACTCGTAATAGCCCCAAAGTGGAATCAGTCCAAATGTCCATCAGCTGATTAGTAAGTAAAATGTGCTATATCCATACCCTTGAATATTACTCAGCAATAAAAAGGAAGGAAATACTGCTGCATTCTGTAACATGAAAGAATCTTGAAAACATTATACTAAGTGAAGAAGACGGACACAAAGAACACCTTTTGTTTGATTCTATCTATTTGAAAGGTGCAGAACAGGCCAGTCTATATACAGAGAAAGACACTTGCCTAGGGATAGGAGTGGGATGGGGAATGGGAATCAACTGCTAATAGAATTGAAGTTTCTCTTGGGATGATGAAATATTCTAAAACTGGATTGTCATAGTGATAGAATTTACTAAAATCCATTAAATTATACCCTTTAAACAGCTAAAATTGTGATAAATGACGTATCTCAATAGAACTTTCTTAAAACCTAGCTATTTCATAGACGTAAGATGATATAAAACAGAAGTTTACGGACTGTGCTTCATAGACCATTTTCTTTCATGGAGATGTATTTGGAACTGCCATGGGTGATAGGGAAGTCAAGTGACGGGGACCTCGGGCGCCCTCAGGCTGCCTTTTGACTTCTAACAAAGTCCCTCCTCTTTTATTCATCATATAGATTGTAGTTCCACATATGATTTTATTTGGAAAATGTACTTTACTGCTTTAAAAAATGATGTGAAGTATATGTTTAGGGCATCACCCACCATTGATAATAATTTGATTTATTCATACATCTATCTATTGAGCATTGAGCACCTCTGTGTGCTTTGGATAATAATATAAGGAAATAAACAAGTAAAATATATAACATTTCAGGGAGTGATACAACTCTAGATGTTTATTTTGGCCCTTTTTTCTATATGGTAAGATACTTGAGTATTAGAGTAATTTTCTTTAAAAAGTATAGATTGTATGTAGTTGAAAAAAGTGAAGTAGAAATTTTCCTTTTTTCTTACCTTCCTTTGGATTCAGAATTTTAAAGCACAACCTGTTATCTTTTGCCTTATTAACTAAAGCCCTTTAATTTTTACTGGTTGCCCTAGGGTTTTCATGTGTATTTGATTTATATTCTGTCTTTAAATATTAACCTCCTCATGTAAAACATAATAAACCAAAGAAAGCAAAATGCTTTTGTTTTCCGCTTCCTGCCCTTTGTGCTCTTTCTATCACATGTTTTTTACATATGTATAAACTCTACAATTATTTTTTATTTTTACTTTTAACTGCCAGTTACTGTTTAAAGAAATTAAAAGAATAAGAAAAATTAAAGTTAAACTTACCTATATTTACCATTTACAGTGCTTTCTATTCCTTTTTGTAGTTTCAAGCTTTTATTATGCTTGTCTTTTACCTGAAAAACTTCTTGTAGCTCTTTTTAAAGTTCAGGTCTTTTGAAATCAGATTATCTCAACATTTTTTGGTTCTAGTTTTGAATGGCATTTTCACTGGATTAATAATTGCAAGGCGGCAGTTTTTATTTCCTTAGAGAGAAGGATTTTCTCCCATTGTCTTCTGAATTGCATTGTCTCTATGGAAAGTCAGGAATAGCTCTTAATCTGTTTTCTCTTTTCCTCTGACTACTTTGTAAACTTGTCACTGGTTTTCAGATGCGTAATTATTATGTGCCTTGGTATGTTTTCTTGGTTTTATTCTGTTTGAGGTTTATAGGCCTTTTGGATATGTGGATTCATGTTCTTAACTAATTTCTCAAATTTAAACACTTCACTTTCTTCCCCGACTCCAGTGGCCTCTTGATGATTTTCCTGGTTACTGTGCCTGCCTGTGTCACCGGCTGCTCTTCTCCCCGAGCTTCCGTGTGTACAGTTTCTAACACCATGTATTCAAGTCCACTGTTCAGTTCTTCTCCTAAGCTTATGTGATTTTTAAGCACATTCAGTCACTTTTTCATTTTGGGCATTGTGTTTTTCACCTCTAGATTTTTTTCCCTGTATTTTCATCTAAATTCAGTGTTTATTTTCTTTTAAATTTCCACTTGAAGTTTTTGCCTATTAAGTCTATTGTCTTTGTCATTGCTGTATCTACTTATATTGCTTGATTTTTCTTCTGGTTAAGTTACATTTTCCTTTAAAAGCATTTATTGTTTGCTTTTTTTTCTGGTGGCCAGCTAAATTACATGTGTGTCAACTTGATCTCTTCAAGTCTGTCTTTTGAGTTTTGATTGGTGAGTGAAAAGTGGTCCTTCAGTTCAGTTCAGTCGCTCAGTCGTGTCCGACTCTTTGCGACCCCATGAATCGCAGCACGCCAGGCCTCCCTGTCCATCACCAACTCCTGGAGTTCACTCAGACTCACGTCCATCGAGTCAGTGATGCCATCCAGCCATCTCATCCTCGGTCGGCCCCTTCTCCTCCGGCCCTCAATCTTCCCCAGCATCAGAGTCTTTTCCAATGAATCAACTCTTCGCATGAGGTGGCCAAAGTACTGGAGTTTCAGCTTCAGTATCATTCCTTCCAGAGAAATCCCAGGGCTGATCTCCTTCAGAATGGACTGGTTGGATCTCCTTGCAGTCCAAGGGACTCTCAAGAGTCTTCTCCAACACCACAGTTCAAAAGCATCAATTCTTCGGTGCTCAGCCTTCTTCACAGTCCAACTCTCACATCCATACATGACCACTGGAAAAACCATAGCCTTGCTAATTCTAATTCATGGTCTTCAACTCAACTCAATACCTCTGGTGTTTAAGGAAGTTCGAGTGGAACTCTGAAGTCATCCAACCCTGTGTGCACTCCAGTAACTATCCAGCTTATTCCTCTCCAGTTGTTTTTTTTTTTTTCTTTTTGCCTTGTCCTTCTAATCTTACCCTACACATGTACAATTTTTTTCAGGCAGAGAATCAGGGGGATTGTATGCTGATTTTTGGACTTCTTTGTAAAACTCCTCCTCTGTTAGTGTTCTTCACAAACTCCTGTCATCTCTGTCTTCCCAGCTGACAAGTCCAGCCGCTTGGGCTCCCACCCCCCATAACATGGTCCAGTAAATGTCTCCAGGCAGAAATCCAAGGTGACTGTAGGGCTCACCTCATTTGTTTCCTTGTTCTTGGGCATCATAGTCTAGTGACAGAAAATAGTTATTCCTCATATTTTGTCTTCTAGTTTTTACTCCAGGAATCCTGGTCTAATGCTAGGTATTTCACAGGATCTAGCAGCCCCTTTATTATTTGTCTTGCTAATATTTTGTCAGCTTGATTAGTGCAGAGACTTTTCTTCTGTCTGTCTTGTATCACTGAGTCTGGAGCAATGCCTAAGACATAGTAAGTGGTTAGTAAATATTTGCTGGATGTTTTATTGAATAGATGGTCTCTCCCTTCCTCCTATATGTTCTGTATCCCCTGCTGGGCTGACCTCCTCCAGGCAGCATGATATGTGCTTCTATCTCCCCTTGTCTTAAAAAAAATTTCTGGACCTGCTGTCATAATTCTCAACCTGTTTCATTCTTGCTTTCACCTAGTGTTTCTCCAGCAGTAGCATTTGTCAGGGTTACTCCTGGCTCCCCTGTCATTTAAGTGCGCAGACTCTCTACTTATCTTATTTAATTTCTGGTGGCACTCGACACTTCCTGAGATTCTCCACGCCTGCCCCACCTTTTTCTTTCTTTCTTTTTTTTCTAATAATCACAGTGTCCTACTTTTCCTCTTCCCTTTTGGGCTATCCTTTTCTTTCCTGATTTGCTTCTCTCTCACCAGGCGTAAGATGCTGTCCGTTATTGGAGTATTGTCTGTGCTCTTTGTCTTTTCTGATTGTGCACACGCCTCCTTGGCAATCTCGAATACTTCTGTAACTTGAATTAGCATCCACAAACTGGTGTCTTCCGTATGTTTTTTTCTGGCCATACTTTTTTCTGAGCTTTAGATTCATGTAGAGGGCTGACTTTCGTCTCCCCTGCCCATCAGACTGTCAAGCTCAGCATACCTCAAACTGATCAAACTGATCATTCCTCTTGGCTCTCTGACATTACCATTCTGCAGAGTGCAACTTAGACATCTAATTCCAAGAATCCTTTCCTAATATTCCAATGATTTTTGTACCTTTTTGTCTCAGCACGTAGAACCTTTGTATGGAAATTGCCCTGCATTGCAGTGGCCTTGCCCCAGAGTTGTTTGTTTCCCAAATTACGTTGTAGGTAAGTTCTTTGATGGGAGGAACTAAAATCTATAAGTAGGTATTTAGTAAGCTTATGTTCGGTGAACAAATGAAGAAATGATTTACAGAAAATGATTATTTCTTTTGCTGAATGTGGCATGTAGTTTTTTCTTTTGCTCCTAAAGTTACTTCCCTCATAGCTCAGTCAGTAAAGAATCTGCCTGGAATGCAGGAGACCTGGGTTTGATTCCTGGGTGGGGAAGATCCCCTGGAGAAGGAAATGGCAACCCACCCCCATATTCTTGCCTGGGAAATCCCATGGACAGAGGAGCCTGGTGAGCTACACTCCATGGGGCTGCAAGAGTCTCGGGCAAGATGTAGCAACTAAACCACCACTGCTTAAAGAATAAACACATTTAAAACGTAGCAAATCAAATGTTCTAGTGATAGCTGTCGCAGTGATGGCAGTCATAGCAGGCAGGCAGTGATGTGCTTAGCATTTTACCATGGCCTGAGGAAGGAGGGGTGTGTGTGTGTGTGCGCGCGCGCGCGTGTGTGTGCATGCTTGTGGGATAATGTGCGCACATATGTACACAATCCATCCTAAAGGAGCAGGCAGGCAGTGATGAGCTTAGCATTTTACCATGGCCTGAGGAAGGAGGTGTGTGTGTGTGTGTGTGTGCACGCGCGTGTGTGTGCATGCTTGTGGGATAATGTGTGCACATATGTACACAATCCATCCTAAAGGAGCAGGCAGGCAGTGATGAGCTTAGCATTTTACCATGGCCTGAGGAAGGAGGTGGGGTATGTGCACACGTGTGTGCGTGCTTGTGGGATAATGTGCGCACATATGTACACAATCCATCCTAAAGGACCAGCCAGGCAGTGATGAGCTTAGCATTTTATCGTGGCCTGAGGAAGGAGGGGGGGTGTGTGCACGTGTGTGTGCATGCTTGTGGGATAATGTGTGCACATATGTACACAATCCATCCTAAAGGAGCAGCCAGGCAGTGATGAGCTTAGCATTTTACCATGGCCTGAGGAAGGAGGTGGGGTGTGTGCGCACGTGTGTGCATGCTTGTGGGATAATGTGCGCACATATGTACACAATCCATCCTAAAGGAACAGCCAGGCAGTGATGAGCTTAGCATTTTACCATGGCCTGAGGAATGAGGTGTGTGTGTGTGTGCGCACGTGTGTGTGCATGCTTGTGGGATAATGTGCGCACATATGTACACAATCCATCCTAAAGGAACAGCCAGGCAGTGATGAGCTTAGCATTTTACCATGGCCTGAGGAAGGAGGTGTGTGTGTGTGTGTGCGCGCGCGCAAGCGTGTGTGCACGTGTGTGTGCATGCTTGTGGGATAATGTGCGCACATATGTACACAACCCATCCTAAAGGAACAGCCAGGCAGTGATGAGCTTAGCATTTTACCATGGCCTGAGGAAGGAGGTGTGTGTGTGTGTGTGCGCGCGCGCGCGTGTGCACATGTGTATGCATGCTTGTGGGATAATGTGTGCACATATGTACACAATCCATCCTAAAGGAACAGCCAGAATCTGAAGTAAGATTAAGGTGCATTAGATAATGGAATAATGCCTGGTGGCTTGACCCCCACGGTGCCAGCACTGACACGCATACTCGGGGGGGCTCTCAGGCTTTCCTATTGCAGTGTGTTCCCAATGGTAGTGACGGGGGCTTCTCAGGCTGACCCTGAAGCCAGAGGTACTCGGGCCTGAATCCCAGCCCTGCCAAGATGCGACCTGAGAGATTTATTCACCTTTTCATGTTCCAGTTTTCTCACGTATAAAAATGGTAATGATTTGTAAGGCACTTAAGGGTGCCTGGCATGTAATCATTGCTGTTTAAGGATTTGTTAAGTAAATGCTTAAAACTAAAATCTTAGGGGTTGTTCTATCATCTCTGTTTCACAGATCCAAAACTGTGGGCCAGGCAGCTGAGTGTCCCCGGGTTCCTCTGGGAACAGAACTGGCCTCTCTCCAGGTCCTTTTCCCTGCAGCATGCCTGCATCTTCGTGCACCAGCCGACCCCCATTTAACAGCGTGGTCCGGCTCCCACAGCAGCTGTCACTCAGGGCAGGCGTTCTCTGCCATTGGCCCTGGGTAGGGTTTCTGGAAGAGAAGGAGCAGGACAGGCAGAGGGAGGAGCCCCCAGTGCACGTGGGGAGTGAGCATGTGGGGTCTACACCTGAGAGTCGAGTGAATGAGTGGAATGAGATCAGTGGTTCTCAGCTCAGGCTGCACGTGAGGATCAGGGCCTCCATGCCCATCAGAGCTCCCCGAGTGGCCCTGCGGCGCAGCCGTGGTTGGGCAGATCCATCGACGTAGACCTGGGGGGCTCAGTTGTGGCTTGTGCCTCCAGGCTTTTCAGGAGCCGGCCTCTCAGCAGGAGATCCCACTGTGCTCTGGCTGTGCTTGGCCCTGGGGACTTTTTTTTTTTTCACTGTAACTTGAGTTTCACTTTGTGTACCAC
This sequence comes from Redunca redunca, assembly GCA_006410935.1. Classification (NCBI taxonomy): domain Eukaryota; kingdom Metazoa; phylum Chordata; class Mammalia; order Artiodactyla; family Bovidae; genus Redunca; species Redunca redunca. Next base: position 300,580 of record SJYQ01001301.1, on the reverse strand, counting down.
TGTGTGCTCCTAGTCATGAGGCAGGCGTGTGAGGTGGGGAGGAAGCTAGTGTATCAAGGAGTGTAACATTTCACAGGGAAGCAGGCTGGGTGCTCAACGTGGCATGGATTTGCACAGAAGATTCTGTTCCACCCTAGGTGTCACCCGAGGCTGCTTGAAGTTTTCACTTCACCTGTGTTTGCTGCCCATGCAGTGTTTGGTTGTTTATGTCCTATGACTGTATTTCAACTGGGTGCTGATATTCTGATGTTTTGCTTTAGAAAGAGTTAAGATGGTAGATGGACAATGAAGTGAAGAATTGAAGGATAATCAGTGGCAGCTTTGGAGAAGGAATGTCTTTATCTTTCTTACTACTCTTTTTGGATATTCCAGGGCATGCTTTTCTCCACAGTGAGTGTAGTTTCTTGATGTCTGATGATGACCTTTCACAGTACGGACATCAAGTATCACTGGTCTTACAAGAGAGAAGTGAATATTTAGAATTTACTTTTAGGGGGATTGTCATTGGTGCCACTCTTGTCGCTCAGCACACATTTATTTGGTGTGTACTATGTGCCGAGGTGTACTGTGTCATCACCTCACATACACCTGGGAATGTGGGCTTCCCAGGCGGCGCTAGCTATATAGGACCTGCCTGCCACTGCAGAAGACATGAGAGACACGAGTTGCATCCCTGGGTCGAGAAGACCCCTGGAGAAGGGCATGGCCACCCACTCCAGTATTCTTGCCTGGAGAATTCCACAGACAGGAGCCTGGTGGGCTACAGTCCATGGGGTCACAAAGAATCAGACACAACTGAAGCAACTTAGCACACAGACATGCGTGTGCCAGTTAAACTCATCAGTGAACAAAATGGGCAGAGCTCGTGTTCTCATCGAGCTTCCGTTCAGTGACAGTGCTCACCGGGGACGGAGAGTAAGTAATAGGCGCGTGCTGCAAGCTGGGTGCTGCGAGGAATCAAAGAGCAGATACGAGCGACGGAGCTGAGTGGCCTGCAGTTGTAACAGAGTGGTTGAGGGAGGGCTTCATGGAGACGGAGACATTCGAGCAGGCTGGAGAGAAGTGAGGGAATGAACAGTGCAGTTGTGTTAGGAAGGAATGTGCTGGCGAGTGCAAACACCGTGTGGGGTGCAGAGTAGAGGTGCCTTCCACAGATGTCTGTGAGCAACTAGAAGGCCATGGGCTGCAGATGACAGAGGCCAGCAGAAGGGAAGCAAGCTAGAGCTCACAGGGCACGGGCGGCCATGTCTTCTCAAGGATTTTGGTTTTGACTTTGTGTCAGATGGGAAGCCGTCAGCACCAGAAGTGACCAGATCCAGCAGAAAAGGACTTGCAGTGAGGAAGAGCGTGGGGATGAGAGTGAAAGCGGGGAACCGGGCCTGGGGCTGTTGCAGGAAGACAAGCCGAGGGGGTGGGCTGGGGTCTCATGGGTGCTGGAGGCAGAGCCGACGGGATTCCGAGGTGCATGTGTCGTCTGAGATGAGGGGTCAAGGGTGACCCCCGCCCTGATTGCTTTCGCTCGGCGTTCACCACAGGCTGCATCTGGTAATTTAATAAGGTGACATTGAGTTTTATTTCTTCCATGTTTGGGCATTTTTAACATAATTTGCTACATTCTGAAAGCTATATTTGGATTATATGTAATCTTCTGTATATTTACATGGAACCCTACTTTATTCTCATTATTATTCTCCAAGTGGTAATATCTTTACCTGTTTATCTGGTCTGAGATTTTGTGGTTGATTTCACGGCTAAAGTTTTTAAATAAAGCTGTAGTTGAAAAGATATCTTCAACTCTTTGATGTTTGAATTATTTAAAGTTCAAAAAATGGATTATTTGGGTCGTTTTACTTACATTAGTGCTTTACATTAAAATTTTCCTATTTGATGAATATGTAATTAATGAGTAAAATTTGCTGATCGAATTGTCAGACTCTGTTAAACACCTTGTTGAAATGTTTATTTAGCGGTTATTCCTGTCTCCTTAATATTGTGGAATTCCTTCTAATCCAGGTTTTTCCTGGTAATTGTGAAAAGTGGCAGCATTTCACAATTATTTTTTTAAATGCCTAATGATAAAAAAGTAGAAAATTATAAAGCATAAGTAATTTAAAGAAGAAAAAAATAAAAATAGAAAATCAACCATAATTTTACCATTCTGAGTCAGCCATTCCTAATGTTATTATTTTTCCCATCTTTTTATTTCTATGCTTACTTGTATGAATAGTTGAGATTTGGAGTAAATGTAATTTTGTGACTTTTTTCACACTTAACATCACAATAAAAGCTTCTTTTCCTGTTTTGTTAAAAATGCATCATGTCATTGTAAGAACTGTGTGATTGTAATGAGATTTAACATTCACCTATTCTTAGAAATTTTGGTTATCTTTGCCTTTTAAAAGTTACAAATAGCATTCATATGTATGCACAACTAAATAACTGTGCGTAAAAACCTTTGCTGCATTTTAGATTATTTTCTTACCGCATATTCTCAGAAGTTAAGTGACTGATCTGCAGAATAGAGACATTTTTGAGGGTCTTTAGGCACATCATGAGGTAGCTTTCCAAAAATTGTACTAATAAATATGATGCGGTCAGTATCGAGCTGTTTTATTCTTAATTCTCCTGATGTTTTATCTTAGTGTGTATGTGTTAGTCCCTCAGTCATGTCTGACTCTTTGCGACCTCATGGGGTGTAGCCCACCAGGGTCCTCTGTCCATGCAATTCTCCAGGCAAGAATACTGGACTGTAGCCACTCTCTTCTCCAGGGAATCTTCCTGACCCAGGAATTGAGCCTGGGTTGGGCTCAGATGGTAAACTGTCTGTCTACAATGCAGGAGACATAGGTGTGATCCCTGGCTCGGGAAGATTCCCTGGAGAAGGAAATGGCAACCCACTTCAGTACTCTTGCCTAGAAAATCCCACGGATGGAGGAGCCTGGTATCCATGGGGTCGCAAAGTCAGACACGACTGAGCGACTTCACTTCTTCTTCTTCCTGCATTGCAGACAGATTCTTTACCATCTGAGTTCATTCAGTTCAGTTCAGTCGCTCAGTCGTGTCCGACACTTTGCGACCCCATGAATCGCAGCACGCCAGGCCTCCCTGTCCATCACCAACTCCCGGAGTTCACCCAAACTCACGTCCATCGAGTCACTGATGCCATCCAGCCATCTCATTCTCGGTCGTCCCCTTCTCCTCCTGCCCCCCATCCCTCTCAGCATCAGGGTCTTTTCCAGTGAGTCAACTCTTCGCATGAGGTGGCCAAAGTATTGGAGTTTCAGCTTCAGCATCATTTCCTCCAAAGAACACCCAGGACTGATCTCCTTTAGGATGGACTGGTTGGATCTCCCTGCAGTCCAAGGGACTCTCAAGAGTCTTCTCCAGCACCACAGTTCAAAAGCATCAATTCTTCGGCGCTCAGCCTTCTTCATAGTCCAACTCTCACATCATACGTGACCACAGGAAAAACCATAGCCTTGACTAGACGGACCTTTGTTGGCAAAGTAATGTCTCTGCTTTTTAATATGCTGTCTAGGTTGGTCATAACTTTCCTTCCAAGGAGTAAGCGTCTTTTAGTTTCATGGCTGCAGTCACCATCTGCAGTGATTTTGGAGCCCCCAAAAATGAAGTCTGACACTGTTTCCACTGTTTCCCCATCTATTTCCCATGAAGTGATGGGACCAGATGCCATGATCTTCGTTTTCTGAATGTTGAGCTTTAAGCCAATGTTTTCACTCTCCTCATCAAGAGGCTGTTTTAGTTCCTCTTCACTCTCTGGTGTCATCTGCATATCTGAGGTTATTGATATTTCTCCCAGCAATCCTGATTCCAGCTTGTGCTTCTTCCGGCCCAGCATTTCTCATGATGGACTCTGCATATAAGTTAAATAAGCAGGGTAACGATATACAGCCATGACTTACTACTTTTCCTATTTGGAACCAGTCTGTTGTTCCATGTCCAGTTCTAACTGTTTCTTCCTGACCTACATATAGGTTTCTCAAGAGGCAGGTCAGGTGGTTGTCTGGTATTCCCATCTCTTTCAGAATTTTCCATAGTTTATTGTGATCCACACGGTCAAAGGCTTTGGTGAAGTCGCTCAGTCGTGTCCGACTCTTTGCGACCCCGTGGACTGTAGCCTACCAGGCTCCTCCGTCCATGGGATTCTCCAGGCAAGAATACTGGAGTGGGTTGCCATTTCCTTCTCCAGGGGATCTTCCTGACCCAGAGATCGAACCCAGGTCTCCCACGTTGGAGGCAGACGCTTTAACCTCTGAGCCACCAGGGAAGCTTTGGCATAGTTAATAAAGCAAAAATAGATGTTTTTCTGGAACTCTCTTGCTTTTTCCATGATCCAGTGGATTTGGCAATATGATCTCTGGTTCCTCTGCCTTTTCTAAAACCAGCTTGAACATTTGGAAATTCATGGTTCACATATTGCTGAAGCCTGGCTTGGAGAATTTTGAGCATTACTTTACTAGCATGTGAAATGAGTGCAATTGTGTGGTAGTTTGAGCATTCTTTGGCATTGCCTTTCTTTGGGATTGGAATGAAAACTGGCCTTTTCCAGTCCTGTGGACACTGCTGAGTTTTCCAAATGTGCTGGCATAATGAGTGCAGCACTTTCACAGCATCATCTTTCAGGATTTGAAATAGCTCACCTGGAATTCCATCACCTCCACTAGCTTTGTTCGTAGTGATTCTGAGCTCATTAGATCCTCTTAAAATTCCTGTGTGGGGTACCTGTGGTGACCCTGTTTTATCCCTGGAGAAAAGGAAGCCTAGGGAGATGGTGGAAACAGAGTCAGGATTCAAATCCAGGTGGCCTGTCTTCTCCACAGCCCTTGCTTTTGCACCTGTTTGCTGTGCTGCTTTGCAGGAAAACACTGCATTGCTTTTCAGTCCCAGATAACTACTATTTTAAAGTTTCTTTTTTAAAAATCTCCATAATTTTATAGCAGAGACATGGTTTCATGTTTTGGTTTACTTGGAAAAATTAATGAAAAATTATGCACACGTGTGTTATCCATTTGTGTTTCCTGCTTTGTTCCTGTTTTCTCATGACCTTAAATTGTTATTCACTTGCTGTGAAGCAGCCTATCTAAACTGTGTCATTTTGTCAAAATATTTTGTCTGGGTTTGTGATTTGCATTTCAATTTTAAGTTGGCTTTAATTTTTAAGTTGGCTTCCCTGGTAGCTCAGACTGTAAAGCATCTGCTTTACCCTGCAATGTGGGAGACCGGGTTCAGTCCCTGGGTTGGGAAGATCCCCTGGAGAAGGAAATGGCAATGGACTCCAGTTCTCTTGCCTGGAAAATGCTATGGACAGAGGAGCCTGATAGGCTACAGTCCATGAGGTTGCAAAGACTTGGACACAACTAAGTGACTTCTCTTTCTTTCTTTGATTGCAGGTTTTCAGTTTTTAAAAAAGTATGGTCTGAGAAGATGAATTTGTTTCTTTTATGGTTTCTTCTATTTCTTTGAACCATAGAAACATCATCCAGAAAGCTGATAAATATTTACATATAGATTTTTTCCCTAATTATGGGATTTTGTTTGGAATCGTGTTCACCTTATAAATCAATTTGAGACTAACTGACATTTAAAAAATAGTCTTCCTGTAGATAGCAACTCTCTTTATTCAAATCTTTCTCATGTTTAGTGTCTCTTAATGAAGACTTAATACTCATGTGGCGGAAACATGAAAATATGGTATACAATATAAATAGTGGTATTTTAGAAACAAGGAAAGAGCAGAAGGACAAGATAGGTTTCAGAGCAAATGTGTACAGACTCACTGTCTGGAGTTTGTATGCTTTTCCAAGTGTGATTTTTCCCTTCATTTTATAAGTTGAATATGCTACATGAGCATCTGTTGCTTTCTGGCATGTTTTTATGTGTCAATGTGTATTTTCTGTTAATGAAACAAGGAAAAAATATGTAGTTACAACTCACAGATATATTTATAGAAAATTTACTTATCAGATAGATTAGCTTTGGCTGCTTTCAACAGAATATCCACATGGCTTGAACAAGAGAGAGATTGATTTTCTCTTACATTAAGAGAGGTAGGCAGTCCAGGGCTGGTGTGATAGGTCCACAGTGGTTAGGACTCAGGCTGCATGTGACCCATCACCCTGCCATGGAGAGCATGTCGTCAGGCTAGATGGGTGCTCTCATCCAGCTGTCATGCGTTTTAGCTTGTAGGAAGGAGGAGAGCCAAGGAGCACAGAGCGAATGGTATACACCCCGCTTTCCACTGGGGAGGCGTCTACTTGCACTCTTTCTCACTGGCTGAACACTAGGGCTGTGAACGAGATGCAGTATTTTGCGCCCAGCTAGAAATCAGGAGTTCTTATTACTGAAGAGGAATTGGAGAATAGATACTGGGATAGAAAAGTAGCCATCTCTGTTCCGCTTTACTGAATGTTCTCTTTTTACATATAAACAAAAAACCATTTATTTTATGTGTAATAAGAGCAAAGGGAACATCTCTGATACTAGTTAGAAAAAGAATCCCTTCAGCCATTTTCACCACTGAATGTAAAGCTTCAGGATGAGACGTTGTCAGGCTTGGAAGGTACCTTGAAGACTGTTGTTCCTTTGACATCTCTCTGTATATCTGTGGGCACAGGAGGCAGGTGAGAGAATGGAGAGACTGGATTGGCCAGGAGAAGACTGGACCTGAGGGTGTAGCAACTTCTTACTCTGCTGTGTGGTCGAATAATCTTGGGAAGTTCAGCATGTCTTAGACTGAGAGCTGACTCTTAACTCTTGGGACCATTCTGAGAAATAGTCCCTTAAGAGGAAAGGCTTCTGCATTTTAGAAAAAGAAGAAAATTTGTTATTTTTTGTTGTGTCTAAGAAGGAGAGTTAGCCTAATCAGCAAAATTCTGGAGGGCAAAACTTGCATCCTTATGAGTTGCTCAGCACAGGTTCATTTGCATAAGGCCCACATTACCGATTACTTTAAGTTACAAATGCATTGTTAAGAAATCCCAATAGCATACTCTCAAAGCTATAAATCATTGTATTTTGATCAATTTTGAAGACTGAAACAAAACTAATGAAAAGTCTCACCAACAAAGACCTACTGGGAAAGATCGAAGGCAGGAGGAGAAGGGGACAACAGAGGATGAGATGGTTGGATGGCATTACCAACTCAGTGGACATGGGTTTGGGTGGACTCTGGGAGCTGGTGATGGATAGGGAGGCCTGGCGTGCTGTGCGGTTCATGGGGTCTCAAGGAGTTGGACATGACTGAGTGACTGGACTGAACTGAAACGGGAAAAGAATTTGGAAAAGAATAGATACATGTACTTGTACGACTGAACAGCTTGCTATACAGCTGAAACTATCACATTATCAATCAACTATACTCCAATATAAAATAAAAAGTTAGAAAGTCTTCACTATGCATAAGAGGCTTAGCTTTTTGACTTGGAAATATTCTTGTAGTATAATTAGAAGGGCTTTCTGCATATGTAATTATTTCATTACTAGTTGTTATTTTATGCTTATAACTGATCAGATGAGAACTAGTTAAAATATTAAGTCTTCAGTGCATTAAGTTAGAAGACTGTAAGGAAATTTTAGAACTCTCCTTTGTTCTTACCCTTTAACTCAAAAAATATTTTGTTTTTGGTCCACTTTCAAAATAGGCGTGTGTGTATAGTGCTTAATATATGTATATATACAAACTCCATCTCCTATATATAAATATATGTACAAAACCTATATGATATATATGTACCTACATACTATATTTATGTAAATTATACACATATATGTACATTTTATGCATATTGTAAGTCACATATTTATCTATAATGTTTGTACATACACATACCTGTGTATAATTACTCTCACGCTCAAAGACACACAGACACACATACTACCTGTGTCAAACCGTCCTCTGTGGCTCCCTAAGTTGTCCTGGGGCATTTCCTAATGAAATAGGCTCAATAACCTATTGAAATAGGCTCAATCAACCTATTGTTGATTCTGTATTCTTTTAGTCAAAGCTGACTTTTATACATTGAATTTATTTGCCACAGGCTAATAATTGAAAGTGTAATAAGACATTCTAAAGTATTTTACTTTGAAGGGCTGTTTTATATTTTAAGAGATAAAGACATAGTCATTAAACCTTTTATGAAAACATGCGCCTGATTTCTAAGTGAAGTATTTTTAAAGCTTCCATGGCCTCTTAAAGAAGTAGTGAACTACTCACAATACTTTTGCAAAATGCTCTGAAGATACATTAATCAGGGAGTAATAGCCTTTCCAGTGAATTATTGTGGGTTTGTATAAAGGATAATTTTGGAAAGTTCATGGAAGACTTTTGTGAAAAACTCTGATTAAAATATATCCAATATTATACATTTTTACTTTTAAAGAAATTGATACAAAATCATACAAAGAAAAGCATCACTTTCTTAAGAATCCATTAACTGTAATAGACTTCATTACCTATAATTTGGGGACATGGAAGAACTGCTCACTTACGGAACTATGAAATGCCATGTTGGATCAGATCAGCCTGCTAGGAACTCTCTGATGCTGGCAACCAGAGACTGATTTTTGGTATGTTTGTCTTGGATTATGTCCTGTCAGAGGATAAGGGTTATAAGCAAACAGCCCTGATTTTTCTCTGTGACCTGAATTGTGTGCACCATTCATAAATGTATGAAAACTCTTATTGAACCTACTTACATTTTTAGTCTGAACCATTTCTGGAAGGAACTTATTCCTAAGCAATTACTTCTGAAAGAATACCAGCAATTGCTCTGATGGTCAGGAAATTACAACTTTCAGGTTTATGAGTGTGCCCCATAATTCAAGCATGTGCGTCTTTACATGAAAACTTCAGTTATCCCCAGTTTACTCTTCTATTTTGTAGTGTGCTGATGTCTTTAGCCCATCTTTATGTGGGTTTCTTATGGCCACTTTATTATTTTAGCTTATTTTTGTTTTGTTTGCTGCCTCTCCACTTGGATTGTACTCCTGTGAATTCAGTACAGTGTCAGAGGCAGAAACACATCATGGTTCCACAAAGGAGGAAGTCAAGTCGTGTTCCATTTCAAATGCTCTTCCCGGTGATGCTTGTCACTTTTACACGCTTTCTCCAGGAGGTTGTTGAGCCTATTTCATTAGGAAATGCCCCAGGACGACTTAGGGAGCCACGAATGTGTCACCATACATGATTCATAGCTCAGAGCCTGTCAGCTCTGGAGCAGGCTGAGTTAGTATCTGGAGTATGTTACCTGCAGGCTGTCCATGTTGATACCCACCGCTCTCCTGATAAAGCGCTCAGCTTTTTCATGTTGCATGATCTATTAGCCTGTAACTTTATTACCGCCCAGTGCTTTCTCTTGCTAGCTCATCCAGAGCATTTCTTGTGCATCTCTTCTCCTAGGTCATCATCAAATAAGACCATTTTTCTAGTGGCTGACACTGCAGTTGAAATTGCTTTTTCCGGAAAACAAGTTTCTTGCTACTGTGCGGCCTTTACCCAGTGACTGTTTTCCTTAGTGGTGAGCTCATTTTGCATTCTGTTCGTCTGTTTGGTGCCCTCACTCTTTTTGGTGCAGAAGCCTACCTGGGTACTTAAAGAGCCAAATTAAAGTTACAGTTTTAGGCCCTTTCTTGTCAAGACAGAATTAATCTTTCAAAGTGCTTTAGTAAGGTATTTATACTTATAGTATTGTTTTTGCCTAGAAGATGTTTGTAAGTTTACCCAATGTTGATATAAGGCAAGAGAATATATAATTTTTAGGTGAATAACTTATTTTGTACTATCCTTTTTGGAAAAGAGAATAGTAATACATATGAAGAATTCTTAAAGTGTGAGCCTTTCTATCCAGTAATTATACTTCTCAGAATTTATTGTAGGAAATAATAACAATAATGGCTAACATCTCTATACCACTTGCTGTGTTTTAGATGCTGTTTTAAAGCATTTTACATGTATTAACTAACTCATCATAACCCAATGAGATAGATACTGTTGTATCCATTTTTTTAGACTAAAAAACTGAGGAACCAAATGCTAAATAACTTGTCCAGTATCACTTATCTAGTTTA